>JANSTV010000454.1:0-17084 GCA_027564135.1 Lestremia cinerea
CTGACGGTGAAATTTGCTTCGCGCATCTTCTCGGTCAACCAATCAACCTTCCTTTTGGTGTTGCAGAAGATGACCGCTTGTGTGATGGTCAGTGTGTCGTACAAGTCGCAAAGTGTATCGAATTTCCATTCCTCGCGTTCGACAGCAACAAAGAATTGTTTGATGCCTTCCAGAGTCAATTCATCGCGTTTGACCAAAATTCGAATCGGATCTGTCATGAATTTTGAAGTCATCTCGAGGATTTCATGCGGCAATGTAGCCGAAATCAGGCACACCTGAGTGGCTGGAGGCAGATATCGATAAACGTCGTAGATTTGCTCCTTGAATCCTTTGTTAAGCATCTCATCGGCTTCGTCGAGAACCAGCATTTTGATTGAGCGTGTGCGCAGCACCCGTCGTTTGATCATGTCGAAGACACGACCCGGAGTGCCACTAACAATGTGCTGACCATAGTCCAATTTGCGGATGTCCTCACCGAGATTGGTGCCACCGATGCAGGCATGGCATTGAACGTTCATGAAATCGCCCAAGGCGAGAATGACCTTCTGGATTTGAACAGCCAATTCACGAGTCGGCGACAAGCAAAGTACTTGTGTTTCACGCAATGTTGTGTCCAACGACTGCAGAATCGAGATTGAAAATGTGGCCGTCTTACCCGTGCCTGCAATAATATAGCGGTGTCAGAACTGCTTCGATGAAAACACCGGGAGTGCTCTACAACTTACCTGACTGTGCCTGAGCAATGACATCGCGCCCCTTCACAATTGGTAAGATGCTTCTCTGTTGAATTGCTGATGGTTTTTCAAAGCCTGCAATTGAAACGAATTTCGGTCTTAGTCGAGTATATTGAAAAAAGAATGAGGTTATGTTGGCCCTTCATGCGGCTGGTGACGATGAACTTAATAGAAATTGCTTCCATCCGCTGTTTTTACAAGGCAAACCAAGGATTACTCACCATATGCGTAGATGGCACGCAGCAATTCCTCTCGCAGGCCCTAAAAACAATCAGACACAGGCGTAAATTATTGTTTTCGGAAAGGGGTCGGCAAACACCATGACACTCGACCAAAACAATATCCAAAATTACTCACCATGGAATTGAATGTTGGAACAACTTCAACATCTTCGCTGGTTTCGAACTCAACGTTCGACAAATCCTCATTCGCTGCTCCACGTCGGGCCATTTTTATTTTTTAATTTAATTTACTTTGCGTCGACAAATAAATGTTTTGCGAATGAAATGCCTTGAACTCGAACGCAATGTACGTTTAGCTGTGTTTTTATGCGGCTTGGAGAATTCTCGACGTTTACGATGAGATTTTTGTTGTGTGGAGACTTTACACAAAATGGAGAATGAGGTAACATCGAGTTGATAACCAGGACCGCATTTGTCATAGAGCTATTGCACCTGAAGAATGAAAGAGACGCCGGCACTTTTATGTTATTTCGAACGGCTGAAAATAGATGATAGTTCTGGTGTTTTCCCTGTAAAATCCTCCGATTATATGAATTAAACACTGGAAGAAATTAGTTGACAAAAGATTCATAAACACGTCCATAAATCTCCAAGATTCATCTCATGGTTTCGCCAATTCAATGCAACAGAAGAAATAACGGTTCACGGCAACGAAATGTGGCTAGCCAATGATTTCGCGAATTCACCTTCAGTGTTCAGGCACAATAGTCGCCAACGACAGCAGATGCTCAGTCACAGACAACGCCGACGATTGACAGCATCAATTTTCAATCTGACTCGACTTAGAAACAAATCAATTAAAGTTACTCAGATCACATCTGATTCTAAATTAACATAAAACGAAATATATCAATACATTTTGAGGTACGGAAGATGAGTACTAATGAGACCGATTCGAGCAACAATAACGGCGCTGCAGTGAATTTTAATTTTGTTTTCATCAAAGAAGAACAAGCCGTTCCAACGATCAAGTCTGAGCTTGATTCGACAAATGTCCTTGAAATACAGGACCTGAATCAATATGTCGGAGCACTTGATGCTCTGAACGAGGCAAAAGCTTCAACTCAATCCGAGCAGCAATCGGTTGCATTCCAATTGGCTGATATCGTGTGGGGCAAACTTTTCAAGGAACCATTTTGGCCAGCCATCATTTGTGTTGAAGAAAAAACCGGCGTTTATCACAAACGTAAGTTTATTTCTTCCAAACTTATGATCTTTGGTTGATTTTCTTAAATTTCAGTAGACAAATTTCATGTGAAGTTCCTCGGTGATGATGGAGAAACTGGGTGGATCACCCGAAAATGGCTTCTGCCATACAAAGGCATACACGAGTTTGATGAGAGGAGCAAAGCATTGCTTGACCTCAACGTAAGCATTTGCGATCAACAGAACTTCCCAAACCTAATCATTTATCCAGGTTTCAGAGAAGGAAAAGAAGAAACTTGGATATCATTTGCCCACCAACCTCTCGAAATACGCTCGCGGCTTTCATGAAGCCGTTTTGTTAGATAAGCTCCCGAAAAACTACCGAATGGAGTTCTTGAATAAGATCCTATTGGACAAATTGATAACCAAGCGAACGCAAAAACCACCAGCAAGTCGCAGCAGTTTGGACAATGTCAACAACAACGACCCCGAAGAGACGCTGCTGAGTCAAGATCACCATTCGCCGCTATCGGTTGTCCGCAAGCGAGTGATCGAGTTCTTTGCTGAACGACCACTCAGTAGGGGTATCGATACATGTTTGAACTTGGTTCAAATAATTTGGGATTTGCAGCAGAAAAAAATAAAGAAACCAAAATCGGGTCCGCAAATCAAGAAAGTGAAACCAACTCCAGAAGTAAGTGATACAGCCAAGCAAAACAGACGGAATTTAACGGTCGTACGGAAGAGCACCCGTTCAAGAGCGCCGGTGGAACGATACAAACCGCAAGATTCCGACACAAGGCAGAAGACAGACATCGAAATATCGGAGGACCGTCAGAAGAAAGAAGACGAGCGTAACGAGCGCAAGGTCCGCAAAGGGGAGCAAATCGCCGAAGAGCTAAAGAGCTACAATTTGAAGAGCAAATCAAGTAATTTCCTTTTGGAAGACCTACGAAACTTGACTGTCTGCCGCTTGTGCTTCCAATCGGGGAATCTGGTGAAATGCACGTGGGAGTGCTCAGGTTACTACCACATCAAATGCTGTGAGAATCCGCCTCATTTACTGGAAACCTTGAAAAACTTATCACTGCAGGAAGAGCCGAGCCTTGCGGAAATTCAAAAGCAAACACACGATGGCGATAGTGATGTCCTCCCGCGTGCCGAAAATTTTGTCTGTGCCGACTGTTCGTTGCAGAAATTACCAGCTTGTTTCGTTTGTAATAAAGACGACATTGCCTTTGGAAAGCGCTATCGTTGCACGATGGAAGATTGTGGACGATATTATCACTTGAGTTGTATCGAGAATTGGCCGCAGAGCCGGGTCAGTTATTCAGGAGACAAGGTTGAAAGTTTATGCTGCCCAAGTCATGCATGTCACATGAGCTGCACCTCGGACAAATCGGATGAGCTTATGCGTTGCCTGGTGTGCCCGGCTTCCTACCACGCAAGCTCTTCTTGCATACCGGCCGGTTCTGAGTTGTTGACCAGAACGCAAATGGTGTGCCCGCGACACGCTCTCAACGACAAAAGACCAGTGCATATCAACTGGTGTACCTTTTGCGGGCAACAAGGCTCACTAATGCGTTGTGAAACGTGTCCTTATGCAATTCATCGAGATTGTCTCGAAGTCGCACCGCCCCAAAGATTCATTTGCGCAGGCTGTAGGTCCGGAAGTATGCCCCGCTACGGTGAAATTGTTTGGGCGAAATATGCAACAGGGCGTTGGTGGCCGGGCATAATTGTGGCACCCAGCTTAGTTCCGGACAAAGTGAAACTTCTGAGCAAAACTAATCAATTCTGTGTCAGATTTTTCGGAAAGTACAACTTCACTTATCTCTCGCGAAGATACGTGCACATCTATCAAGAGGAAGATTATAAGAACGCAACCACATTGAGTAATAAGTACAAGCAAAAAGGTCTTGAAATCGCAGTACGAGAAGCACATCAAAACTTTAAGCAAATGCGCGAGGCTGACCCAGAGAGTGCGATCAACGTCCGTCCGGAAAGATATCAAAAAATCTTGAAAAACATCGCAGTCCCACCAATCTTGTTCAAAAATACCGATTTGGGATCATGTGAATGTTCCGCCAGCGATGAACATCCATGTGCCCCATTCACAGGGTGTAAGAATGCCGCAATTTTGGCCGAGTGCAGTTCATCGTGCCTAGCCGGTGATCGCTGCGAGAATAAACGGTTCGAAAAGCGACAATACTCAAATCTAAAGGTGCAGCGCATCGAGAACAACGGCTGGGGTCTCTTCGCGGCAGACTCCATTTCTCGCGGCACGTTCATCATCGAATACGTGGGCGAGGTTATCAACAATGAAGAGCTGTTTCGTCGCTTCCAAAAGAAAATCATCGAAAATGATGAAAATTACTATTTTGTAACGATCGAAAGCGACAAGGTCATTGACGCCCAGCACAAAGGCAACGTTTCGCGATTCACGAACCACTCATGCGAGCCAAATTGTGAGCTTCAAAAGTGGAGAGTAAATGGAAATTTCAGCATCGGCCTGTTCGCATTGAAAGATATTCAGCCGGTAATTTTTTTTCGATTATTTTATTGCTGAGTGAGTCCTCACATCCTCAATTTACTTTCAGGACACTGAGCTCACTTTCAACTACAATCGTCATGAATCCAGGGGAAACCGTATGCAGTGTCATTGTGGTTCGAAGCTGTGCACTGGTTACATTGGCGCTCAACCGAAACGGGTAAGGACTGCAGAGCGCCTGCTTGATTTTTTCTAAACCAATGGTTGGTTTTTGCTCGTTTCAGCCACGATCACAAAGTTCCACAAATGAAAAATCGACGACTAGCAAACCTAAGAGACTCAAACAATGAACAATTCACTCGGGAGAAACGCACTTTATCTAAATACTTTCTTCAATATGTTTTTGTAAATTTGAGTGAATTTGAATAAAATTCTGTGCATTGTTCTTTCGTTGTCGTTTGACTTGAGAAATATCGCCATCATTGAAACATGACGACTTCGAATGATTCTTTTCATTTGTTTTGAACTCATCACCAGTCAGAAAAATTGTTCACAAAGAAAGCGCCCAATCAGACTCTCATTTGAATTGTCAAAGTCTCCACAAAGATGTCCCGCTTTCATTCACGCACACACCCAAGCCATGACGTTTATTCAAAGGCACACACGCAAGCAAAACACCACAACAGTAAAACACGCAACGAGCGGTAAATGCAACAAGCCATCCATCGCTATTTGCGACACCGCAGTGTATTTTTATGTTTTGTTCAGTTTTGTTCAGTTCTGTTCAGTTGACCAAATATTCAAATATTCATGTGCCTTTCATTCGACATAATTAGCCAGCAATCCACATTTTGTTTGCATCATTTTTGATAAACACTCGAATTTCCATCGAAAATGCTCGGTGAAATCTTCATCAAATTCTCAAAACTGTGGCTCTGAGCAACACCATTTTAGAAAAAAATTATCAATTGTGAACTGCATTTTGGCGCCAACTTTGGCATTTGTGTTTGTTTTCATTTCGACATTAGGGGATTTCAGCAAAATAAATAATTTTCATTCAAATTCGATATTTTTGTGCAAAATTTTCGGTGTTGCTTTATCGAGCGGAGGTCCGAAAAATGGCCAAATGGGGTGATACTTCAATGAACCTAACGCCGACACAAAATGCAGGTCTGTTTTAATAAATTTTTCCAGCTGACTTTTCGTTATTTTTGCTCGGTCAATGGCATTTCATGGATTTTTTTCTTCTCAAAAGAGCGACTTCGTATTCGAACATTATTCGTACAAGTTTCGTATCACAAATTCGCATAACCTCAATAGACAATAACAAAGTTGACGATCATTTCGTTTAGTTTCGGTGAACATCGGCTTCGGCCTTAAAGCGCCAAAAATCAAATCACCGTTTCAAGCCAATTTTCTATCCAATGGTCGACGTTGATGGTGGTCTCGATAACAATAGTCATAACGGTTCACAGCACCTAAACGATTATTTTATTTTGTTGCAGACATCATCATTGCCAGTGCATCGCAATCTGACTTGAGTGGCGAAACGAAAAGCAGAGCCAAGCCAAGCAAATTGTTACGCGAATTAGCTTCAGATTTTAGTCCGAAGTTTATAGAAATTAGCACTTCATCGAGAGGAAAGCAGAGTCGATATGGTCGACAATTGAAGTCATCAGCAGCTGCATCATCGTCAGACATCAGCATGAATTCTAAATCGCCGCGATCACCAAAATCATTAAATGTCGCAGAAGCACAATTGACGCCTCATTCAAAACAGGCGGAAAATCTGAATCCGAATTTGCGACGAACATCACCTTACATAAGTCCAATTTTAAAACTGATCGATGTGAATCTTAAGAAACGGGAGCTGGCCAACAATGATATTGGCACCAGCAACAACAACAGTGCTGCCAGAAATCTCAATTTCGATTTCAATGATGAGCAGGCCAAAGCGTCGAAAGCCGATCAAAATAACTGCAGTCCACCAAAAGTGTTCAATGAAACTATCAGTTTGGAGTCGATACCAAAATGGCCGAAAGTAGTGTTAGAAAAGTTAAGTAGCTTCAATGACGAAAAACCATTTGCTGGAGAGGCGGACGTCGCAATGGAAACGGAGTACGCTGTTAAGAGCGAGGCAACTGATGAATTGACTGAATTGACTGAATCCACGGAGCAGCCAAAAACAAATGAGCAAATGTTTGAGGACACTTTTAAGGAGATAGACGTGTCCGTCCCTCGATCAGAAAATAATGATGCACCGAATGTCGATCTCCAATTGGCGGATATTGTTTGGGGACATGTCAGCAGGTATCCATACTGGCCAGCCATCATTTGTGTGGAAGAAACCACTGGCGTTCATAATGAAGGTGAGCTCCTCGTTATTGATGTGATGGTGATCAATTGAATCGATCGGTTATTGAATTTCAGGTGACAAATATCATGTGAGGTTCTTCGCTGACAATGGACGGACTGGATGGCTCGCTCGAAATCGAATTTTGCCGTACAAAGGCTTCAGCGAGTTTGAGGAGAGACGCAAGGCCTTGTATGATCGCGGTGTAAGTTTTGCCGATCGACAGCTTATCCATTATCGATTGATTCATTCATCCTCATTCTCCCAGGTTTCACAGAAGGACATCAAGAGGCTAGGCTTCCAGGTGGACATTAAACGCCCGGAATATCTACAGAGCATTCACGAGGCTGAACTGTTGGATCGCCTCCCGGTAGGCTACCGGATGGACTTTTTTGATGAGATTCTTCTCGAAGCATTGAGGCTCAAGCGAATGCCGGAGACACCAGATCGTCGTAGTAGTTCAGACAATCGTTTCTCTGGGAATGATCGATGCACTACGTCAACTCCGTGTACTGTGGACACGGCATATTCATCAATGCAGCGGTCAGAGAGCCCGAATTCGATAACGAATTCAACGCCACCAGCCGAGCCAGATCTCAATGCTCACAACGTGCCCGAAAACAAAACGAAACATATTCACTTGTACTTGGAAACGTTGGAAAATACCGCGATGGACGAACGGGATGTCGCGTTGAGCGATAAGACGTCGCCGAGTAGCAGCATTGCCGCCGAAGACACCCTGTTCAATCATGATAACCATCCAGGGTTACTGGCAGCTCGCAAACGGGTCTTGGAATTTTTCGAAGAGCGATTGCTCAGTGGCAATGGTCAAAGCATCAACACCGGTGAATTCTTGAATTTGGTTCAAACAATTTGGGATTTGAAGCAGAAAAAAGTTAAGAAACCAAAATCGAGTCCGCAAATCAAGAAAGTGAAGCCAGTTCCAGCAGTTAGTGATGGAGCCAACCAAAACAGACGAAAGTTAACGGTCGTACGGAAGAGCGCCCGTTCAAGAGCGCCGGTGGAACGATACTCACAGAAAGATTTCGACACAACGCAAAAGACAGACATCGAAATAGCGGAGGACCGTCAGAAGAAGGAAGACGAGCGGATCGAGCGCGATGCCCGCAAGGCGGAGCAAATCGCCAAAGAGCTGGAGAGCTACAATTTGAAGAGCAAACCAAGTAATTTCCTTCTGAAAGGCCTACGAAACGGAACTCTGTGCCGCTTGTGCTTCCAATCGGAGAATCTGGTGAAATGCACGGGGGAGTGCTCGGGCTACTACCACGTCAAATGCTGTGAGAATCCGCCTCATGTTGTGGATGCCTTGAAAAGTTTACCACTGTATGTCGAGCCGAATGTAGCGGGAATCCAACACCAAACTGGCGATGTCGATAGTGATATCCTCCCGCTCGCAGATAACTTTTCCTGTACCGACTGTGCATTAAAGAGATTACCGGCTTGTTTCGTTTGTGGTGAAGGTGACGAAGTCCTTGAGGAGCGCATTCGCTGCTCGGAGAAAGGCTGCGGGCGTTTCTATCACTTGAAATGCTTCAAATACTGGCCGCAGAATCGAGTGGACTATTTAGGAGGCAAAGTTGACAAGCTGCTCTGCCCTTGCCACATTTGCCACACCTGCATCGCAGAGGATCCGCGCCATCTGAGCTATACGGTGAACAACAGGAAGATGATTAGATGTACAGTCTGTCCGGCGACCTATCACGCAAACTCCTATTGCATACCAGCCGGTTCTGAATTGCTGACCTCGACGCAACTAGTCTGTCCGCGTCACGGCGAAAGCGACAAGAAGCCAGTGAACGTGGACTGGTGTTTTCTCTGCAGCCAAAATGGATTTTTAGCCTGTTGTGAGACCTGTCCAACTGCCTTTCACCAAGAATGCCTTAAAGTTGATTTACCAGATCAATATATCTGTGAAGACTGTGAGTCGGGGCGCCTTCCACTCACTGGTGAAATCGTTTGGGCTAAGATGCCAATGTGCCCTTGGTGGCCGGCAATAATCGTGCCGCCGAGCTTAGTCCCGGAGAATGTGAAAGCTTTGTACAAACGAAACCACTTCTGTGTCAGATTTTTTGGCACTTACAACTACACTTATCTCGCAAGAGGATTCGTCTATCTTTATCAGGAGGACGATTACAAGAGTGGAACGATAGTGAAGAATTCTGCAAAAAAGAATATAAAATATAATAAGGCAGTGGCCGAGGCACATCAGTGTTTCAAGAAAATGCAAGCGACGCAATTCGCCGACCCGAAGAACACGATTAGCCTCCGTCCAAAAAAATATCAAAAGATTAAAATGAATATCGCAGTCCCACCGATTCGCTTTAAAAATATGGAAATGACTCCGTGTGAGTGCTCTCCAGAAGTGGAGAACCCATGCGGTCAAGGAACGGGATGTTTGAATGTAGCCGATTTGTCTGAGTGCAGTTCATCGTGCCTAGCCGGTGATCGTTGTGAGAATAAACGGTTCGAAAGACGACAATACCCGAATCTCGAGATGCAGCGCATCGAGAATAAAGGCTGGGGTCTTCTCGCAAGGGAGTTCATTCCGTTCGGAACTTTCATCATCGAGTACGTGGGCGAGGTTATCAACAATGAAGAACTGTTCCTTCGCTTTCAGCAGAAAATCGCCGAGAAAGATGAAAACTACTATTTTCTAACGATCGACAGCAGTCAATTCATCGATGCGCAGCACAAAGGCAACGTTTCACGATTCATGAACCATTCATGCGAGCCAAATTGCGAGACTCAAAAATGGCAAGTGAAAGGCAACACCAGAATTGGACTATTTGCCCTTGAAGACATTCCGCCGGTAAGTTTGAAATGGCCCTTCATTTCGTCGGCGATTCGCGACTGATCGTTTTTTAATTTGATTGTTTTCAGAACACCGAGCTCACTTTCAACTACAACTGGCATGACTCCTGGGAGAAACCAAAGCAATGCCATTGTGGATCGAAGCTGTGCACTGGCTACATTGGTGCTAAGCCGAAACGGGTAAGGACTGCAGAGCGTCTCCTCGGATTCTGAAACTCATCTTGTCATTCCTCTCGTTTCAGTCACGATCTCGAAGTACCTCCAACGACTCGATGAACCCAAAGTCGAAAAGAACCAAGTCCAATTGATTTCCTTATGAAACTTGTCCACTAAATGTAAACGTCAGATGAGCGAATTAATTGAAAGTAATTTATTCAGATACTTGGCTTTAGAAAAAATATTTATTTTGATCAAAAGTGCATGTACAAGGAATCGGTCGATCTGATTTTCAACAGATCGCGTTCATATGAAATCGAATCGAATGAATGTGTTTGTTATTTTCTCTTTATTGTTTTTTGCAAATCCATTCGTGTGTGGAATTTTTTTTATTTAATTAAAATTAAGATTTATCGTACGTTGTTATCAAACGAGAGTTATTATTTCGAGAATGCAGTGTCAACAGTTTTTACCCATTCAAAATTGGCTGAAAAGTCGTCATGAAGTTGGAAAGCTCCCTATTGAAGACAACCTTGAACGATTTGATTCAGGACGTACCCTTAAATTTGTGCAAGAAACCTCCCTCCACTCAAACCAAACAAAAAAATCTCTCTATGCGCATCTCCCGATAATACAGTGACAACAGACGAGCCACTTGAGCCTCATCTTCTCCTAATCTGTCACCTGTCAACGAAACGAATGTTTTCGTTTCGCTCAGCAAATAAATCGACATAACCTCACGAGTCTCACACAACTTCAGTTGATGTGCCACCATGAAGAGGCACACATTGGACCATAAAAGTTCGCTGTCAAAATTCTAAATAATGTCTCTAAATAATTGCTAGTGATGAATGAACAAACATTCAATAAGAAATTGTAAATAATTTGCGTGAATAAATTGTGATTTTGTGGATAAATCTCAATTTGAATGATTTGCAAACGAATCGCTGCAACGAACGAGAATTTTACATAATCGAAATGGTCCCAGTGCTCATTTCGTTGGAGTTTTTCATTTCGATAATTATGGATGCTGAGCTCCGATAAGATGACCATCAGAATGTTTAAGCGAAATCAAGAGCAACATCACTATCAACATGTCTCATCAACTGATGATGATGATGACGACGAAGAAAACGTCACGGACTACGATTACACAAATGATACGCACGAAAACTGCAAACTGATGCATTTGACACCGAAATCAACTGAAAGAATTCCATACGAATATCAATATCACCATGCGATTCCAGTCACAGCAACAAAAACATCGAAAATGTTCAGATGTTTTCTATTCTCATTCAGTTTGGCCATTTCCTTTGTTATTGTGTCACAATTTTGCATTGCATTGTACTATTCCGATCCGTCCAGAATAGGTGAGGACAAACACACATATACCCACACAAACACACCATAATTACTTTCTCGATAATTTGAGTCCTAAATACGAATCGGAAATGCCAATGAACCCCACAAACACACAGACAAACTCTCTCACACACACACACCCATAAAAAATGACTCAAAAACATTTTTGTTTGAACCAAAAAATAAACCGCATGTCATTTTTAACAAAAATATTACTCGACAGGTATTTCGAAAAATTGGTAATTTACCGTTATAATTGATTGTATTGTCCGTTTATGATTTTGTTATCGTCCAATTGATTTATTGTCGCTTTGCAATTGTGTCAGTGGCTGGATGTTGCTCGCTTGCTGACCATCCCATTTTCGAGTCCTCGAAACGCTTATCAATTCTACTTTGCTTCTCTACGAAACAGCAACAATACCTGGCTGGGACAGAAACACCACCCGATTCATTCCGTTTTACATTCTGCCGAATTTGAATACGACTCTTATCGATCCAGTGCATGTGTGTGCCTCATCTCAGAATCTTCTGCTGCTCGTTGTTGTTTGCTCATCACCTGATAATTTTGAAACGAGGTAATTCCCTCTCTTATCCTCATCTCAATCATAATCCAATGCACAGGCAATTCTGATCAAACATCAGAAGAAAAAAAATCGAATATTAAATATTGTATTGAATATTGGGTCAACTATGGAATTGCAACTTAATTCAAGTATTTAATTTTACTATTAGCTGATGCATTTTGTTACCTCGTCTTTCAGGCAAACAATACGTGAAACATGGGCTAATGCAACAGAATTCAATTATGCATTTTTTGCAAAAATGCATTCAAAATTTCGTGGCAAATATTTGAATATAAATCACAGGAATTGGCAAATGTATGCGTTGCCAGCGAATGTGGACAAGCCAATGGAGGAAAACGTGACCACGTCGATTGAGAAAGTGGGTAATTTGAAGATTCATTGCATTGGTTGCAACTCAATTGGAGAAAATTCGATTCTAGGCCTACCCATCGGAAAGCGCCACTTATGAATCTAGTCAAGATCACAATTTTTCCGTCAAGTTTGTTTTTCTCGTGGGCCAAACACTTCGGAATGAAACAAAGCAACGGATTTCGAATGAAAGTGACGTGTACGGCGATTTGATACAGGAGAATTTCGTAGATAGTTACAATAATTTAACGCTCAAAACGATCATGATGCTGAAGTGGGTGAATGCCAATTGCGCGAACAAAGGTTAGTGTTCTGTTTGACTGATGACTCATGACTGAACCGAAATGTCGTAATTCATTGATAACCTTGAGCTTCTCAAACGGTTCATTTAAAACGAGTTGTTCTGCAGATTACGGCCGCTGCGTTATCTCAATCATTGATTTCTGCTGATTTTTTCCAGTGAAATATCTGATGAAATGCGATGATGATACTTTCGTCAATGTACCGAATTTGATTCATTATCTGCTCGGCGGAACCATTCCCATTTACAAGGCAACTCTGCATGAGTACGATGAGTTGAGCGTTCGCGTCACTTCGTCAGCCAATCGATTGATGAAACAAAGCGATTTGTTGGTTGGATCGAGATTTTGCAAATCGAAGCCAATATCGAATGTTAGCAGCAAATGGTGAGTTGATCATTGCTCCTCGTTGAGAGCCATTCGAAGCTAACTTGCATCGTCATGCCCGTCAATTTGAAGGTACACACCGAATTACATGTACAACAAGGGGACATATCCAAACTATTTATCAGGCACTGGTTACGTTATGACCATGGATGTTGCATACAAGTTGTACAACGCTTCCTTGGTAACACCGTTATTTCATTTGGAAGATGTTTATTTGACGGGTGAGTCTTTAACACGATGTTCGATTTGGCAATGGGGTTCATTTGGTATTTTGTTGCAGGTATTTGTGCCCAAGTGGCCCACATTGAGCCACGGAATCATCATCTATTCAGTTACTTATCATACAAAAATCTGTGCGAATTGAAGGGAATGATCACCAAACACCAGTTTTCGAGCAGCGAGATGCGAAAGGCATACAAATTTGTTACCAGTGGCAATTCATTTTGTCCACAACCGGAGAAATACAGTAGAATCCGAAGAATTAAAACTAAAATACGATATTGCAATTGATTCGAGATAATTTTGCATGGTAGAGATCTTATGATAATCGGCATGGGGCATACGTGTGAGTGAAAGAGAGGGATTTGATCAAGGGTTTTTTTTGGGAGTCGAATAACCCTACTTGGGCGTTGGAACTGATAAATGGTTGAGGTTACGGTATCCACTGGATACCATAAAAATTCCCAGCTTGAAAAACTTGGCAGGATTTGTTACCAAGGAAATTCAATTCTAATTATTTTTTTTTTGCTCTCTCTCTCTCTCTCTCTCTCTCTCTCTCTCTCTCTTTCTCTATATCCCTCTCTTTCTTTTTCAATGCAATCATTAATGGGAGAACATTTTTGAGAGTTCCTAGAACTCCATGAACTCGATAAAATTTAATTTACTTAGGAAATTTAACAATTGAGGTTCAACGTTTCACGAAACGTGGACTCGCGACAGAGAAATGCTCCCAAGGGATCTGTCAAAAAAGAAAAAAGAAAAAAAGAAATGTTAAGAGTTGATCTAATTGATCGTAACAAAACCAAGACAATTTAGAGTACAATTGTATTGCGATTGCGTTCCGCATAGAAATTGAATAATCCCCAATCGTAGTGACAGTGACTGCACTTGAGTGATGATGAAAACCTTTACAAAACGATAGCAATTTAAAGGAATTTGAAAATTCTAAATTAGGACTGGTGGCTGTTTGAGTGTGGATGAAGTTTTTTGGGCTAAAAAATTCATGAGTTTTCAGAACATGCCTTTGGATAAGCACGTAATTCAGAGGACGGTATCGTGGAAGGTGCTCTGAGAATGAACGTTGGAAGACCCCTCCTCAGATACACTTTTGAATGAATCTTTTTAATGGTAAAATCTCGATATTATTTATTGCTTTTTCTCCTTCCATTTCTAATTTTGGGAATTGAATTGAATTATTTTCTTCTAAATTATTTGTTATTTAGTTATTTAGTTATCATTATGCTTTTTGAAATGAAAAAAAAAAATGAAATGTCTGCACAACTATGTGATTTGAGAGCTGCTGTCACAGGGCGATCACAAAATAATTCTCCTGAATTTTTAACAAAATTCCCGCAAATAATGAAGACACTTTCAGGCGAGACTATTCCGCGTTTTACTCCGTTACCATTCAAATGCTAAACGAAACTCGCAAGTATTAGCAATCTAAACAAAACATAACCGACACTAATTGATAACCGATGATAATACTTATTAGTCGTAGAACAATGAAGGCCTTGTTAGAAATAAGTTTGAGTTTCATTGCGATGAGAGTTTTTCAAACAAAAATTATTTGCTCGCGTCCGAATTTTTTTTCATCGAATTTTATTTGAACGAGTCAAACATTTATAATTGAAACGGCAAACGCTTAGCAATTTCAACGGTCGACCGGAAGTTCGACTGAAAGTAGTTGATTTCATATCGGAATGATGATTTTGGGGTTCGTGGCAAACGTCGTTTGTGTAGATGCCATCCGAACAACGATTTTCGATGTTGTATTCTTAGCTCCTAATCAATCGATTGTTAAACAAAAAAAACTAATTAAACGCTAAGCGATACGGCAAAATCTTATAAAAAATATATCATAGATTCGATCTGACTGACACACTTCCACATTGATAGGAGAAAATTCAAGAAATTCTTTTAGAAATATTTGAAAATATTTAGAGAAAAAAAAAATTTTAAACTTCCAATGATATTGTGTTCGATAGTATTAATTATGCTCCAGCAAAGACTAAATTCGAGAATTTATTGTAAACCAAAATCGAGAAAAAAAACAATAAAATAAAATCGATTGCCAACCGAGCGACAAAATTTCGGTTAAGTTTATTTTTAGTGTTAGACCTGATGATGGCTCATATTGGCTACAATAAATTGACAATTTTTTTTGTTAAATCGTCTCGATTCAAAAGAGAAATCCGATTGAAAATGTAAATTTGGAAATGATGGCAATACGAATGAAACTCATTACTTGTGATTTTAGAAATAAATTTGGAAATAAATCAAACCCAACTAAAAATCGAGTTTTAATCTTGGAATTTGTTGTCTCTGTCTCCAACGTCTCCTTGAATTGGCTGAGGAAGAAAAACTGCTTAAAAGAAACCCTTCTTTCCTTCGATAGTTTGAATAAAACATAAAATGAGTAAATTTGTCCTTTTTGATATTTATTGAAATTATTTAATCATAAATCCTAAGCAAATTTATTGTGTAAAGATCTGTGTTGCTGCATAGTAGTTATTTAACAAATATTTAATTTATTATTTTAAGTTCATTACTCATTTATATAACAAATTTTATGCAAATAATGCATGAATGAATGATTCGATTTTGCTAAAATTCTCATTCGTTTTATGTTTAATGCGAATCTTCCTCGGCATTTTTCGTTTCGGTTTTTGCATAAATCGTGGGTTCAGAGGCCGAATCACATCCAAATAACCGCCAATTGAATCGATAAAATTATTCACCGTCCATTTCGAAGCTCTACCGATTTCTCTCAATTTCGGTCGATTCGGAACGAATATTCGTGGCGGGCCCGACAACATCGATATCATTTTGGGAATTCTCCACGATCATGTCAATTTCATGTGCATTTGCTTTATCGTTCGGTTAGTGGCTTATTTGGCTATTTTAATGTTAAAAGACTAGAATATTTTTGAGAAACAATTTCTTGTGTTCTGTTCGGCTTTGGTGCTCCCGATGTTTCTGTGTGGCTGGCTGGTTAGGTGAGTGTTTTTGGTTGAAATCGATAATCAACTCGGAACTGTCGTTGGGTTCTGTCATCGAACAAAACATATTCTATCGATTTGATTTGAAAGCAAATGTAGCGAAATTGTCTAATTTTTGATGTGCATCAGTTTAGTATCATCATTCATGATTCGATCGGTCATTGTTTGACAAATGACATTTCAATTAACAGTTGTGGCAAAAATGGCAATGTCTTTCGACGAGACGAAATGAAACGAAATCGAAATAACGAAATAAAATCAACTAAAATTCATATTTGAATGGGTGATGCTTGACATCCTGATTGGTGAAATTGGCGATGCTTCGAAATCAGAAACAGCAACCAACAAAAACAAAACGAAATGAAATCGATATTGATAACCTAACGGGGCGGCCAATCTCGATGAAATGATTGGGATTGCCCTCGAAATTACCAATAATATGATATCGGTCGAGTGATTTTGTCATTAATGTCATAAGCTGTGACCACATTGTCTGAATAGCCGCAGGCGATGTTCCCCTTGAGTGGGTGAAAGGATAAACACGAAATGTGAACGTTGCGTGTGCCTCGATAGCTGTCATTGCCGCGCGTCCGATTCAACTCCTGTCCACTGTAGTGGTAGAGCGATATGGTCGACTCACTGCCGATCGCCACCATGTTGCTGTATGGATACGCTGACATGGCCGTCACCTCTCGTCCAGTCTTCCACCGTTCGATGACTCGATTCATCCGGAAGTCCGTGTACACGCATTCGCCATTCTTGCATCCGGAGAACATGGTACTGAACTCATTGACCAAGCACGCCTCCAGAATGGTGTTGTTGTGTTCGCGATAGGTTCGCACAATTGAAAATGGCGGTTGGCAACGTTTGTCGATTACGCGAATGCATCCATCATCAAAGCCGGCTATCGTTAGTCCATCATTGGT
>JANSTV010000565.1:0-17081 GCA_027564135.1 Lestremia cinerea
TTTTATATTTTCATACGATTTTTCATTCTTTCTCCTTTTCTCACATTTTCAATTGTTTTTTAATTAATTGTCTGCGCCGATACGTTCGCATTTAAAATTATGACTAATAAAATATATAACATGAGCATTGTGACAGATTGTTCGGTTCGAATGGTGGACGTGGACCGTACGTGATATACAAGCTCGTTTCGCTGATAAATTGACTGTGATTTCAATTGTACATTGTGATTTGGATTTTCAGGTAGATTCGAACGTGTTGCTCGAGATGCAAGCGAATGAGAATGAACGATGGACCGGCTGACCGGCCGACCGTCCAACCGACAAATCGACCGAGAGAGAAAAAACGACGCGATCTGAATGATAACCGGATATGGGTTAAGCAAAGTGTCTGCCGTACAGAGCTGAAAGGTCATTTGGAAATTTCTTTCGAAATTCTCTGTCACTGTCGATTCCCATTCGGTCCAAATGTTGCCGTTGAAATGTGGCGGAATCGTAAATTCCTCGCGATATCATCGCTGAAACGGTCTGCCGTTGCATCGCATCGCCAAACAGCCCAAACAAACGATTTCACAAAGTCATGATTAATAAATGAAAAATTAACGCAAAATTAAATATTGATTTTTTGGAAGAAGAAAAAAACCCAAAAGAAAAGGAATCAAAAGAAAAACCAGCAAAAATCTCGACCAGGCGAAAGACAACGCTGCGCACATTCGGCCCAACTTCGGATCGTGGACCAACGAAATAAATAATTAATGTTAATTTAATATTGTTTACAATAATGCGATATGCCAATACCAGCCCAGAAGTTATAAATTAATTATTCGGCCATGCAAAGGGCGTATCAACAAGAAAAATATTGTAATATTTCATTTAATTTAATATTTTGTGTTGTTGAATGGGAAAAAAAGGAAGGAAAAGAAAAACGCGCACGGCCAAACAAGCGTACGGTGCACCGATGGGTCCAACGGGTTAATAAATCGGCATTGCGAAAGTGGCAAAGCCTTCTATCCCATTCTGCGTCGACACAGCCACAGTTCCGCACAGCACAGCACTTGATCGCGACGCTGTCTCGGTCACCGTCGAGCGTATTCGACCGTGTGTATGTGGTACATTCGGCACATCGACCATCTTCATGCTGCTTTCGATAATAACCGTTCTTAAATATGCATTGGGCAAGCATTACATGTCGCTCCGTTCGGGCGAACCGCAGCCAGCACAACCAGAACACATCAATAAAGAAAGTTTAAATCCAATTGTGACCGGCGCGCAACTGAAGCAATGCGCAACGAAACGAAAAAAATTGTATAAATTTACGATTGTGACAGATGGTAATTTGGCCATCATCGACAAATTCACTTTGCTTTGCGTTCGCCCGGACTGTGGGCTCGAGACCCCTGCGCAAATTTGGTATAATTATTAAGAAAAATTATGTTAGGAATTTCGAGTTGTTTATTTTTCCTGTCGGCTTCGGATTTTCATCGCGGACAGATTTAGGCTGTAAGTGGGCAAGGTAACGTCGACACAGCCATCAATAATGTTTAACGTATGCGATCGTTTGCGGGAAATCGTTTCTGAACTTGGCCAACATTCAGTTGCGAGAATGATGTTCTGTTTGTGTGCATTTAACTGGATTTTAATTACTTTCATTTGTTTTCGTTAAGGATTTTTCGGCGATTCGTTCAGTGCCATCGGCTTAATGATACACGCGGCATCGATGAGTTATATCGATTGTTTTGTGGACGGTGTTTCTGGTCGAGGAGGAATGAGGATTTCTCATGGAAGGGAAGGGCCTGAGGGACTGATGGTGGATCCGGCATTCCGCTTCAGATCCGAGGTGACATTGCCGCGGCCATCAGATCGCGATCAAAGTGAACGGTCCAGTCGCATAGAAGTGCCATTGAATGGAGAAATCTCCTCCAGTAAACAATCAAAGCGATTTCTCACCGTCTGAATAGACCTCATTTAAGCAAATTCTCCGCAGTTCAAAGGAAAATTAGTCGAACCAACAATCGACAGTTCGATGAACCGCAACGAATTTCGTTAATTTCGTCTTGTTATCAAATAAATCACACTGAATTCACTGATCGTGATTGATCGAATGATTTCGGTCCGAGCGTAAATTGCCGCAGCCCAAAACGAATGAGAAATGTACGGGGACAAAAAAAAACTAAAAGTAAGGAGAGAGACGAAAAAAACAACGCCATCAACCAGTTCGATTGCATGCCTAAACCGCACGATGCATTTTGTCAATCCGAAAGGCAATATTTTTCGGTGATAAATTATCATTTTTCGTGAAATTGTATGAATTTTTGTGGTCGCTTTCGTATGTTTCACGTCAAAGTGGTGTTGTTTGGTTCTTTAATTGCAACATCATGTCGATTTATGCATATTTACTTTCGTGGCATTTGTACGCGAACATGAAATCTCATAAAATTATTAATAATCGAATTTTGTGTGTGCGTGTCGATGAGTCGACGCGACGTCATTCGTATCGAGCTGATGCTCTCGCCGTGGTTTCTGTGTGGTTGGATGCATCGTTTGTGCGCATCGGTCGCATCGACCTGGAAGTAATTACAAGTGTGCATGACTCGGAGCTTATAATGTGGTCACTTAATGTTTATCAGGACTCGTAAATGGGCGAACGGAGCGCGTCTTGTGGCTTTTTACACATTTTCGATTGAGTGCCATGGCGGACGGACGGCGTTCATATCGCACTGGCCGACAAATGGATGGGCTTCTTGGAAGCTCTTCTGTGCCTGACTTCCTCCCGAACAGGTCATGCCGGAGCAAATTGACAAATCTCTCGGAGAGATTTCGACGAAAAATCTCGTAATTTCACTGCAATGAGCTCTTTCACAAGAGAAACCGTTGCTCAGACAAATGAGTCCGTATCGAAACGAGACATTAATACCGATAATGACATAATTTATAACAATTTTGGAATGCGTTGAATGTCACTTGAGACCCGACGTTTTGTAAACAAATTGCGACAATTTCAACACAAAAATGAAAATTACTAAACGTCGAGTTATGTCGATTAATTGAATTTTTTTCAATTTGATTGAAACATGCATATTATGCGCATGCGGTAATTAAAATGATAAAATAATCGACAATCAAATCGAATCGATGTGAAAACTGGAATTGAACATGAATAAGAGATGACGGTTTGGTTGGCTGTCTATCCGTGCGATATACCACCGAATCGACTTAATGAAAATAGATTTCTATCAATTTAATTGAATATTTATCAAAGAATTAGCAGTGAGACTGACCGCAGCACTTTGACGCTGGCTCCACATTGGTGTGAGTGTGAGTCGATTCGATTCGATTCGAAGCAGAGACGCAAATTGTCATGAAGAATTCATTCAACATTCCCAGTGAAAGTTCAGATTCCTCGACACCAGTCAATCGACGTATCGGTGGAAAAATGAAGCACTTCGAAGGTGAGTCCGACGGCCATGAATTTCCAGTGAGAAAATTTAAGTAATGTAATTTATAATTTTGGACGCAATACAGAGACTTCTGGGCTTTAGCTGATGTCTTGGCTGACAGCCGGATGGTCGGGTCGACTGCTGACGAGTTATCTGAGGCAAACCAGTATTTTATTGTCTTCTTCTCCTTTGTTTCATCGTTCATTTTGAACCTTTCTGATCAACAGCAGCGATTCTACGTTCCGATTTGTACACGAAAATCGGTGATTGTTTTGACTCGTTGACCACCAGCTCGGATGGATTCGATAATTAATTTGGGAAAGAAATTTTGATTCAACGATAAGACGGAGGAATGCCGGTTTCACTTTTGACTCGCAGTTTGTGTAATTCAGGGTGCAGTTGGTGATTGTGGAGCGGTGATTCCCTTAGAACTGAGTACAAGTGTGGGGTGCGAGTCAAGTGGGTCAACTGGGTCAAGTGTTTCAGTGTGATTTCAGTCGAAATGTCATCCACCGGGTGGGATTTCTACAAAAGCTTCAGATGCGCATATCCGCTGCTAAGTGGTTGCGGAGTTTCCCAGTTCTTCATGAACACGCAGACGAATGAAATGACGGCCAACTGGGCTACACGATCCTACTTTGTTGTTTGTATAATAGCAAAATTTTTAGCTTTGGCCTTTACGCTACTCTATTTGCCAGCCTACGATCAATTGGTGGAGATAGTGCCGCCGAGTTACATCTGGAGCGCCTTAGCATCGATTGAAGTGATCGCTACGAATGTGACTTTCGTTTTGCTAATGATCATTTGTGACAGGAATAGGATGAAGCAAATACGATTCCTGCGGAAAATATTCGAAATCGATGCCTTGCTGGCTCGCGAGTTCAATATGACAGTCGATCACAAGTATATTTACAGAATGAATTACGCTGCGGTGACCTTCATAATATTATTCCATGTCGGAATGGTTGCGCTCGTTAGTTTCTTTTCGATAATCTACGGCAGAACCTCGTTAATTCCGCTTTTCATAATCTACCAACTCGCTCAAATTGTGTCATCAGCTGCGTCGCTGTTCTATTCGGTTTTTACTCTCGCGATAAAATTCCGATTCGAGTTGTTGAAGAGGATTTTCCGGAAATTGTTGGACGATCATCGATCGGGTGCTTATGACACAGAATTTTATCGTAAATTGGTTGTGGTTTTTGAGACATTCAAGAGAGTTTCCCTGTTGATCGAAAGGATAAATGATTTGTGCGGGCGAGCCGCTTTTCTCCGGGCCGGCCATGAATTCAGTTTGACGCTGTCGCAGATCTACTTCTTATTTGAAATTCTTCAAGATGATAACATCGAAGACAGATTGCACTATCTTTCGGCAATGATCATTTGGATGTTGCCGAATTCGTTAAAACTGTTTAGCGTCGTCGTGACCGTTAGTTGGACCTCCACAGAGGTGAGTCTGCTCCAATGATTTTGACGATTTGACCGAACGAGAATCTGTTTTCAGGCAGACAAATGTCAACAAGTTCTGAAATCGCTCGAACATCAATGCGTCGAACCGGATCAGAAGCTGACAGAAATCATGGAGCAATTCGATTTTTGGTTGCTTCACAACCATCGAAGATTCACAGCAAATCGTTTTTTCCCAATCGACAACACCTTCTTGTTTATGGTAAGTTCCAGGCGCCTTTATCGACATTGACCCGTCCGTTGACTGTGATCTCTCTTTCAGTACATCGTCGCAACGGCCAATAACATGCTGGTTTTGTTGCAATTCAGAATTCAAGAGGAGGAACTCAGTGAAGAATGAATGAAATTCTGCGCAGTCCCACAATATTGCACCTCACAAATGTCAATTTCAGCTGAAACCTTTCAAAGTTATTTCGCCGCACTAGCGCCACCTGCGAACAGGAACGTCAAACTAATGACAGCTCACTTTATACCCGTTTGTTGTTATTCTCACAGCTGATCAGCACTTTGCACTTTGTTTTCGTCTTCAAGAATTGAGTGGTCTAAGCTAGAAATCAATGAGAACGTTATATTCGTGGGTGAGTACAGTCGACTGGCTTCCAGATGCGAGTCAAACTTAATCAAATTTGTTTCATAAAAACAGGGCGCCAATTCGCATGGTCAACTCGGCTTGGGATTCGATTCGGAACTGTGTGGAAAGCCGCAGAGACTTGAGCAATGGCCTTTCGATTTGGGAGAAGTGAAATCAATTCAAGGCGGCGGAGGGCACGCCCTCATTCTGGACAAGCAAGGATCGATATACTCCTGCGGATGGAATCACAAAGGCCAATTGGGGAACAATTCCACGACAGACTTGAATGAGTTCGCGGAGATATTGTCTCCAGTGAGATTCCAAGAAATTGCTTGCGGTTGGGACTCTTCAGCGGCCATCGATGTTCGTGGCAACTTGCATGTGTGGGGCTCGAATGCCTTCGAGCAACTTGGCCTGCCGAAGAATCACCTACCTTTCGTGAAGAGCCCCATTCTTCTCGACCTTCCGAATTACGAGAAAGTGACGAAATGCTCGTTCGGGTTACAATTCATTTGCATTCTAACCGACACGAATGTTGTGTATTTTGCCGGTCGAATCAAGTTCAGTGAACGATGTGTACGCGTCTCACACAATAACGTGGATTTTCATCGTCTGATTTTGAGGGAGGAAATCGAACATATCGCAAGCGGGCAAAATCATGTGGTTTATGCTACGGAAAACAGGATAATTGGTTTTGGCGACAATAAATTCCAACAGAGTGATTCATTTTACATTCAAGACACGTTGAAATGCTTGAAATCCGGCTGGACGCACAATGCGATGCTGACCGAGGAAGGTGATCAAGTGTTGTTGTGGGGACGCAACACGTACGGCCAGCTGGGGTCGGTGGATTCGAAATCAACCTCCCTTCGACCTTTGGATTTAGACGCCACCATTGTCGCCCTGCATTTGGGATCCGAGCACGGACTAGTCATAACGGTGGATGGAGAAGTGTTCACATGGGGTTGGAATGAGCACGGGAATTGCGGTAACGGATCGGAGGAGAATGTGTAAGTCCTGTGCGAGAGGTGTCATTAACAGCAAGGCCATTGAACTAGAAATTGTGTCATTTCAGATATCAGCCAGAGATGGTCCCATTGGACGGAAAATGTACGATAGCTGGAACAGGTGCTGGCTTCTGCTATGCCCTCACTGAATCATAACGAAATGTTTACTGTACTTGTTGTCAAAATTATGAAATAAATATACTTCGCGCGCTCAATAATATTCATCGCATTTCTGGTTTCGAGAAACGAGATTGACCATTTCAATGTTGTTCGCGAAACACATCCAATGTCGGCGGTGCTTTCGAGCTGAATGATGCGTACTTTAAATTTCTTTGTTTGTTTTCATCTATTATTTCTTGCATGAGCTCTGTGGCCCGTCATCGAAAAAGATCGAAACGACGACTTCGTCGACTTGCAAGCAAATCGATCTTGGCATTTCGGCATGTGTCTACCCAGTTGCACGTGAATCGTGAATTCCTGTTCACCTGAATTTCAATTGCACGTGTTGAAAACTAGTCCGTGAAATTTCGGGCTCGTGTAGAACAGCAGCATTATTTAGATAGATTTATACACGATGCCAATTCAATTGACAACTCATCATCAAGACTTTGTTTGATATTTTGGTCGAACAGAGAGTTTCAACGCGGATGCATCACCGATCTCGACTATCTGCGAATTTTTATAAATTTTCCATTTCTGCTTCAGCGCTGCATTCATCAGGGTTGATCGATGCCTCAATTCACTCAATCAACTCAATATTCGAAGCAGTAAAATACAATTTTTCTCGATCGTAACGAGACAGTGCGCTCTCTGAGTGGCCAGACGAATGTATCGACATAATAATATTCTCCAATTTTTTCAAGCGCCGAAATTTCCTTAAGTTCTCCTCAATTCGATCAAATTCGTACTCGAACTAATCCCAAACACAAAACTGCCACGATGAATCGTAGCGAACGTGGTGTGCCGTCAAATATTGACATTGAAAATTGGACGTTGAGTCTACAATCTTCTTGCATATTTGGTTTATTTTATCATTCACCCTTGCATGGAAATTTTAAGTGACAATTTTTGACGGTCTGCCACATTGGCCAAGATTCAACGCGACAGATTTCCTTTAGGGGTTCTCTCGGCTGTTTCGTTTGCTTTTGCTCTTGTTTTTCTTTCTCTTTTTTGACGAGCTGGCGTGCGTCATGGAAAATGATCAAAACAACGATTTCGCTGAATCGTAATCCAGACAGCTGCCAAGCAAATTGAATATGAGTCGGATCCCATTCACCCGGATATCCATTGTTATATAATGGAGAAGCAGTTGTGTTTTCGCCAGTCGCTCGCTGTAGGTGGAGTGGAGCATTATTCAAGTGTTGACAATGAAGTGTATCATTTTTTCGATTCTTTTTTTCGCTTTGCTGCTGGTAAGCTCTTATCAAGTTGTTCACAAGCTTGAAAATCTAGCAATTGCTCTATTTCAGGAATGCAGCAATGCGCTAAATACCAAAAAGTCGAAATACGGAAATCGTGCCGTAAACTCTGAAATTGGAAGTGGCTGCGAAATCACTGGATCGAAAACGAGGGTCCTTGATTCAACCATTGGCAGCAATTCTGACATCACCGGAGGCATTGTTAAAAATTCCCAACTGGGGTCGAGCAATAAAGTTTATGGCAATGCTAAGATTTTCGACAGCCACATCGGCAACTCGTGTGACATATCGGGCTCAGTTAGAAATGACTCAACCATTCAAAACAGCACTGACATTCACGGCATCGTAATTAATTCAAAAATTGGAAATAGTGTCAAAGTCTTTAAAGGCGGTATGGTCTCCGAAAGTCAGATCGGCAATTCGTGCGACATAAAGGGCGAAGTAAGAGATGATTCCATAATTCAGAACAGTACTGACGTTGACGGGCTTGTAGTTCGCTCAAACCTCGCAAACAGCGTTAAGGTCTTGAAAAGTGGTAAAGTCTTCGACAGTCACATCGGCAACTCGTGCGACATAAGGGGCGAAGTGAGAGGAAGTTCGACTCTGATGAACAGTGTCGACGTGAATGGCCTTGTGGACGAATCGACTATAGGAAACAGTTCAAAAATTAACGGAACAGTGAAGAAATCACAGATTGGAAATTCCGTTGACGTTGATGCTCATTCTAAAGTTGTCGGGGCCACAGTCGGTAATAGTTCAACGATTGAAGGATCGACACTCGATCTAAAGAGCGAAACGGGCTCTTCTTGTTATGTCCTGGGCGCAAAGCTTCAGAAGAACGCTAAGCTGGGTAATTGTGTAGTCGTTGGGGTTGGAGCAGTCCTTGAACAAGGGTCGAAGGCAGGGGACGACGTCTGCATCGAAGATGGAGCCAAATTGAAACAAGGCAAAATTGTGAAGGCCCGTGGAATGGTGAGCAAGAAGGGAGTAGTTAGTCCTCCGCCCAAGAACAAGAGCCAAGTGTACGCGTACACCAAGGGTAAATGCAAGCTCGTGAATAAAGCGTGAGTTTCACAATAATTTTCTACGTTGAAAAGCAATAAAATTTCATTTTGATGTCTTCAATTCAGGAATCGAAAAATCATTCTGAATGATGGAAGCGTTATACAGTTTGGAGGAAACGGTAGTGTGGGCTTCTCTGGAGCGATGGGCCAGTCATTCAATGGAGGCTCTATAATCATCTCCAATGGATCCATACATATCCGCAGTAATAATAAAGCCACGGCACCTAAAAGCTCTCCAAGACCAGCCAAAGGAGCCAAAGTAGCAAAAGGAGCCAAAGGAGGCAGATCGAAGAGTGGCAAAGTGAGTCATGACATCAACACTGTCGACGACGACGATTCCGATGACGACGATTCCGATGACGACGATCCCGAAGACGACCAAGACGACGATGAAGACATTGATGATGAAGATGATGATAATTTTCACAGAGATCATAGAAGAAGCACTGGTGGCAGCAGCCATGGTCGACGAGGAAAAGCAGCCGAAAGGGTAGGAAAATGGGGAGCTGGAAGTTGGGGGGGCAAGCAAGCTGGAAAATGGGGAGGAACGCAAAACGGAGATCGGAGAGGAGACGGAAAATGGGGCGATTGGAGAGGGAAAGGAAAATGGGGGGATTGGCGGGAAGTTCGAAATTGAGAAAGAGACTTTTGAGGACGCAGAAATTATTGATCTGAAAAAACTCATAATTGTAATCAATAAAGCCAGCAGCGGGATTCGTCTTCATCTAAACTGGACGCTTTGTTTCTTGTAGAGAGCCATCTGGATTCATCGATCGAATCCATTCAATGTTTTTCTCGCCCTGTAAGATTTAAGAACGGTGGCTCAATACAAACACGCTGGATTGAACAGAACCATCAGCTCTTTTCTCGATATCTGTTTCTCTAAATTGACAAATGATTGACGTCAATTAAATATCAACATCAAGATCGGCATTTCAGTCGAATTGTTTTTCTTGCGCAATATTGAGAATTTTTGCTGTTGTGGAATTTTTTGATGATTTTCCATTAGATATTACTACCGTTTATTGTTCTGTTATTCACCCGGATCTATGCGACGTATCTTACGCACGTAATAACTGAGCAAATTCCCAAAACGCAGTATTCAAACACCTCGAGCTATAAAACTGATGGTTGAGCGACGAGTTGCAATCATAGTACTTCAGAGACGAAACAATATTCATCGGTTTGACTGCTCCACGCATTAGAAATGAAACAAATTTTAAATATCGTTTTTCTCCTCGTTTTGCTGCTTGTAAATTTGACTTCGACTTTTTGTGTGATTTGCATAATGGCCTGATTTGAATTTTTCAGGCAAGCAACACAGCCAATTCCGTGGGAAGCCAATCAACTATTGACAAGAAATCCAGTGTAGTAGATTCAGAGATTGGAAATCAATGCACAATCAAGGGTTCCTCAACAGAAATATCCAGCTCTCACGTCGGAAATCAAACGGACGTGATTGAGAGTTTCGTTCAAAAGTCTCAATTGGGAAGCCAGTGCACGATACGGGGCGGAGCTCGTGTGATAAGCTCGGAACTGGGCAATCAAGTGACAGTCTCCGGGAGTGGCAAGGTGGTTGGCAGTAAAACGGGAAACCAGTGCACAGTGAAAGGAGAAGTCAGGAATGGTTCGGAGTTGAAAAACCAAGTAACGGTCAATGGTGTCGTGATAAAATCGACAATTGGGAATGCTTCGACGATTGATGGCAAAGTGACAAATTCAGAAATTGCGAATTCAGTTACTGTCGATGCCGATTCGACTGTTAATGGGGCTACAGTGGGCGACCGTTCGACCATAGAGGCGTCGACACTAAGTCTCAAGGCCGAAACAGGTGTCTCCTGTTTTGTTTTGGGCGCTAAAATAGACAAGAACGTGAAACTGGGTGATAATGTTGTCGTTGGGGTTGGAGCCGTCCTTGAACAGGGATCGAAGGCAGGCGACGATGTATGCATCGAAGATGGGGCCAGATTGAAACAAGGCAAAATTGTGAAAGCACGGGGAATGGTCGATGGCAAAGGCGTCGTCAGTCCACCACCCGCCAACGCGTCTCAATTGTACTTGTACACCAAAGGAAAATGCAAGCTCGGAAAAAAGACGTAAGCTCGACAACCGTGACATAGCTCCAGGACGAGTACTTCAATCTGTTTATCATTTCAGAAATCAGATGTTCGTCTTCAATGATGGACGGACTGTGTACCTTGAGAATGGCAATGGTGGGGTTTTCTCTCCGGGAAGTGGCCGAATAGGAGTTGGAAATGTTATCATCCGTAATGGGAAAACGACACCGATGGACTTCTCCCGAACCACAATTAGAACGGCCAACGGGGCTGATAGCATTGGGACCCGCAACCGATCGAGGAACTCGAGAGCGAATGACAATGCATTGGTTTATCGTAAAAAGGATCGGAAAAAAGATAGAAGGAGATCGAAGAGAAGTGCTGTATCGCCTGATGACGAGGATTGACCAATTCTCTCAAGGGTGGATGTGCTGACGGTAGACGCCAAGATCACCGCCAACTGGCGCTAAGAATCGATACTTCCTGCAATAAAAGAATCTGTCTGGAATTTGTTTTGTGTATGCTTCTTGTGAGCTTTTGGTAGCTCCGATATCGTATCAAGATGTACTCGTATCTGTGTCCGTCCCACTTGCAACAATTGCTGATATTTTTCATCCCCACTTTCCGCCCAAAATATTACCCAAAGTCTCAGATCCTGACGAAGCCCACCAAATGAAGCGGTTTCTCATTGTTTGCCAATCATAATATTTATTCTCAAGAAAAAGAAATAATTAAAGAAAATAATTTTTTTTTTAAATCCCAATTAAACTTGATTTTTGAATTTTACCCTACTAGTAATTTTTTATTTCTTGAATTAATTTCGAACAGCCGTAGAATCATTTTCGATTAAATAGTCTGTTTTTTGACATTGAGAACGAACAAAACAATATTTTTCTCGATCCAACTGGAACTGTTATGTATTCAGCAGACATATCTACTTGCGTCAATTGGATGATACACAATGCAATAACGATTGAGCCGGAGCTTCATGATGTGAGGCAAAACCGATCAGAAAATTTCATAAAGAAAACCCAAACGAATCGAGGCGTTAGTTGGCTACTCATTCTTTCAGAATGCGGAATGTGCGATAAACGTCGCATCGGAAATGAAACGAGTTATTTTTTGTGTCATTGCTGTCGCTTTGCTTCTGGTAGGTCTGATATTAGAGTGATCTCGAGGACCAAACTAATGAGTGTTTCCAGGAGAGCAGCGAAGCGAATACAATTGGAAGTCAAGCAGAAGTGGACAAACGTGCCCATGTTGTTCGCTCGAAAATCGGGAGTCAAGCAACGATCGAAAATTCTACAACTGAAGTAGTGGATTCTGAAATTGGCAGTCAAACTACTGTCAAGGCAGCCACAGTTAAGCATTCGAGAGTGGGAAACCAATGCACAATCTTGGATGACGCCCATGTCATTGATTCCGACTTGGGGGATCACGTGACAGTCTCCGCAAATGGCAAAGTTTTGAATAGTGAAATGGGCGACCAGTGCACAGTGTCGGGTGAGATCAGAAACCAGTCGGAGATAAAGAATCAAGTGACAGTTCGTGGCACGGTGATCGATTCGAGCGTTGGAAGTCAATCGACAATTGACGGGAAAGTAGTTTTGTCGATAATTGAGGATGGAGTGGACATCGATGCTGATTCGAATGTTTATCGAGCCACCGTCGGAGCTAAAACAACCATTGAGAAATCAACACTCAATCCCAAGAGCAAGACCGGCGCATCTTGTTTTGTTTTCAAAGCTAAACTTGACAAAGGAGCGAGTCTGGGAGATTATGTAGTCGTCGGAGCGGGTGCAGTTCTTGAGCAAGGGTCGAGAGCTGATGATGACGTGTGCATTGAAGACGGAGCCAGATTGAAGCAGGGGAAAAAGGTGAAGGCTCGAGGAATGGTGGATCGAAATGGCGTCATCAGTAGCCCACCCAGGGATAGGAATCAATGCTACTTGTACAACAATGGACGGTGCAAGATTGGCAATATAAGGTCAGTGACTAACTGTTTGTTTCATAATTCCCGGAGGCTACCCGAAACACTCGTTAATCCATTTTTTTAAGGAAGCGGCGAATTCATCTATCTGATGGCCGCATAATTGAGTATGGTAAATCTGGGCGAATTACGACACGTGGCGGATCACCTTCCCGTGATGGGATCTTTCAATCCTTTTCGAGGAAAGGAAATAATAGGAATTTGAAGATTACACCGAACTACGCAGATGACGATGATGATCAATATGATGATCGATATGATGATCGATATGATGATCAATATGATGATCGATATGATGATCGATATGATGATCGAAATGATGATCGATATGATGATCGAAATCATGATGATGATTATGACGGTGCCAGAGGTAACAGAAGGGGCGACTATGAGGACGATGAGGGATACGGTTCAATGGATCCTGATGATGAAGAAAACGATGGGCGTAGAAGAGACCGTGGCGGGAGTAGGGATACCGGAAGAGGAAATAGCAGGAGTAGTCGCGATCGTAATGCTGGGAGTCGCTACGATGATCGTCGAAGGCGCAACGATCGAGATTATGAGCGTCGCAATGAGCGAAAAAATCGCGATCGGAAGCATAGTGGTCGAGGTCATAGACACAGAGATCAGTTTGTTGGCTGGTCGGCCCCAATGAGCTACGGTTATTACTACGGTTATTGAAGAAAATGTTAAAATTCTCCGCGGAATGAAATATATTTGTCTAAATTGGCTTTCATTACACGAGCTCTGTTTCAAATAGCTAATAACAGCGTTTTCCTCGAATCCAGACATATGGCACGTTGAGCGGGTTACTTGAGAATCGAATCGGATGCAGCTGGGACGCGTTTGCATGTGTGGAGCAGCGCATGAGAGTGAATCCGTAATTTTACGAATTTGGTGATCCGTGCTCTTCAGACTTGTGTCAAATGCGAATGGATATTCTTCTCTCCCGTGAATGAGTCCCATTACAATACTCGCGCAGCCAAACGGCGGGCGATGCCATTGAAAACATTGTTTTGCTGAATTCCTCGATAGGGACAATCGCCATATAACCAAATGTCATTCAATTCAGCCTTTACTCCGCCACATTTTTTTTAGTTAGTCGCAATTGAATATTTGAAAATAACCTACAAATATGGCGAACGTCGAAGAAAAAGAGGAAAATCAGAAAGAAATCGTTGAAAATGACGATGTCACCGCCGAAGAAGCCAACGGTGATGTAGCTGGCGATGCCACCAAGGCGTCGGGCGCCAAGAAAAACAAAAAGAAGAAAAATAAGAAACCTGCAGGTAAGATTGATGCGATTACCGTGGGGAATCAGTGTGCGCGAATCGGCGTGAATTTCGTAGAACAAATAAAAAATTGTTCGAATCGAAAAGCGAGCTCAAAACTGCATGAGAGCGTTGAAATGCATTGCGCTACGACGAATGGTACGAAAGAGCAAATCTAATCGTGGATTTGTTATCTAATTTTAGCCGCGGCTGCTGCCACTGAGAATGTCGTCGATAACGCTGACAAAGAAAATGGAGCCGTGAATGGTGACAAGAGTGACGAAGAAAACGCTGATGCACCGGCAGAAGGTGATGCGGAAAAGAAGAAGAAGAAAAAGAAGAAGAACAACAAGAACAAAGCCAAGCCTCAGGCAACTGGCAGAGCCGGTCAAACGAAACCGCCGAGCATTCCGATTGCTCAATTGTTCCCCGATGGAAATTACCCAGAGGGTGAGATCCAGCGGCATCCGACATTCACCGATGATCGTCAAGCACGAGATCGCTTCACCAGCGAGGAGAAAAAGGCCCTGGACCGCTTGCACAATGACATTTACAATGAATTGCGCTTAGCAGCTGAAGCTCATCGTCAGACGCGTCAACACATTCAGAAATGGGTGAAACCGGGCATGTCGATGATCCAAATTTGCGAGGAATTGGAGAACACAGCCCGCAAGTTGGTTGGTGAGAATGGCCTTGAAGCTGGTCTCGCATTCCCCACTGGCTGCTCAATAAACCATTGCGCTGCGCATTACACGCCGAATGCTGGCGACACCACCGTCTTGCAATACGACGATGTCTGCAAAATTGATTTCGGCACTCACATCAAGGGTCGCATCATCGATTGTGCATTCACGCTGACTTTCAACCCGAAATACGATAAACTATTGCAAGCCGTCCGCGATGCCACCAACACTGGCATCAAGGAGGCTGGCATCGACGTCAGACTATGCGACATCGGTGCGGCCATCCAAGAGGTAATGGAATCGTATGAAGTTGAAATCGACGGAAAAACGTTCCAAGTGAAGAGCATCCGCAATCTGAATGGCCATTCGATAGCCCCATACCGCATTCACGCGGGCAAAACTGTTCCGATTGTCAAAGGCGGCGAAACCACTCGCATGGAAGAGAATGAATTCTACGCCATCGAAACGTTCGGATCGACTGGTCGTGGTCTCATTCACGAGGACATGGACTGTTCGCATTACATGAAAACGTTCGACTGCCCATACGTTCCGCTGCGTTTGCAATCGTCCAAGCAACTGTTGATGACAATCAACAAGAACTTCAGCACTTTAGCGTTCTGCAAACGTTGGTTGGACCGCGCTGGAGCCACAAAATACCAAATCGCTTTGAAGGATCTTTGCGACAAGGGTGTTGTCGAGGCCTATCCACCATTGTGCGACGTCAAGGGATCTTATACGGCCCAATATGAACACACCATCATGCTGCGTCCATCATGCAAGGAGATCGTTTCGCGTGGCGATGACTACTAAATCACCTCTCTCGTCACTTGGATTCAATCAGAATTAACTTTTTTTTTATTTCAACTTTGAGTTTGTTTGCATTTTTTCCATGATTTTCATTCACGCAGTTTGAAAGTGAATGAGTTTTTATCGATTTCATCCTTTTCTAATGGTTACTTGAGATTTTGTAAAAATCAAATAATTAACAAATAAATTGAATAAAAACAAGCAAATTCGATTGTTTATTTTCGATTTTTTTCATTTTAAAATTAAAAATAGTAAAATTCAATTGATTAATAAATCGCAATTTTCAGCAATGGGAATTGGCAGAAAATGTTTGCTGAAAATGCTCTACGATCATCCTTAAAGTTGATAGGCCGGATTCTGGTCGTTATAATACAAAATGCTTTCGCCTATTTGGCCCAAGACGACATTATTGCCGCCTCCTGTATTCACTCCGTTTCGTGTGGTAGTGGAGGGTGTGCTGGACTGTTGATCTGCAATGAAAGCGAATCGCATTAGGAGGTGAACTCTTTTGAATTTTCCAATTGAGTTTTCAAAAAACTCTGATAAGAAAATTATGTAAAAAAAAGGAAATGAAATATGCTCAACCATCAAACTCACTGAATTCATTGGATGTTTCTTCGAAGTTACTCTCGCCGCCACTGCTGATGTTTCTGTCAGTTTTTGTCGTCTGAAATGAATCATTCAATGAGTTCAAACTGCGTGAGTCGTGATTCCGTCGCAATAAAATACCTCTCGATATTTGTGCAAATATAATGTGAGCGGCTCGACATAATTGTCAAATCCCAGGGCGCACATCGCATATAAGATATCCTCTCCGTTGATTGTCTTGCGCTTTTCATGATGACACCGTTCCGACGCTTCCGACGTTATGAATGATATGAATTCTGAAACACACTCCTGTATGCATTCCCTGGCATCTTTGGCTATCTGCAAATTTGTGGCGGTTCAATAATTTCATCTTCTATCCAAATGAAGAGTGGGTAAGCTAGAGACTGCGACATACCTTTCCATTTTCCGGTATGGCCCGTTTCATAATCTTTGCAATATTTGCAATTGGCAAAAACCGATCTTGTTCCCGAAGCGGAGCATTTTTCGAATGATGATCATCCGAATCTTCTGAACAGTCTTCTATGTAATCATTCAATATAAGAGGGTCTGAGATGTTATCCATGATTTCTGTGGACTTTCTGCAATCGACTGGTGGAATGCAGCTGGCGCCGGTCTCTTCACAAGTTTGTAAATTGATTTTCGACCCTTTGACAACTACAAAACTATGTTTTTAACAAATTTTTATTATTATTTAGTTAATTTGACA
>JANSTV010000676.1:0-17075 GCA_027564135.1 Lestremia cinerea
CCCACACACCCACCCACACACACCCACACACCCACACACACACACACACACACACACACACACACACACAAGCATACACACACGCGCGCACACACACACACACACGCATACACCCACACACTCACACAACACAAACGTCCTTGAGTCATTTGCTTTTGACAAAGAGCCGTTCGAAATCCAGGTGTGTTTTAAATTGTCTAAACCAATTTATGATTGCAAAAATATTGAAGTTTGTCATAATTTAATATAATCTCTGATCCACGAGGCGCGCTCAACGCACTCATACAATCGCACATTTGCGGAATATTCGTGCGTTGTCAGCCAAGTGGACCGGAACGGTCAGACTGTCGGTCGGATCGTCGGTCGAACAAACGAAGAACAGAAATTATTCATCAAACACACAATAACACTTCAAATATTGGAGAAGAGCTAAGCAAGCCTGAAAAATAGAAGAAACAGAAAAAATGTTATCGAATAAATTAAAATGCACAATGAGCATGAGAAGACAGGCGCGCGCAATCAAATACGAAAGGTAAATTTGTGTCTTTTCGAATTTTCGGTGCAATAAAAATATATCATGGCCAGCATAGAGGAATTCTTTTGATATCCACGTATGAATTAAAACGGAGAAAAAAGTATGCGGCGGCCAACGGCAATGACAACTACAACAACAACAGCACCACCGCGGCCAATTTTTCTGAAACAGGTATGGTGCGTTAACCTGTTTCTTCTTCAATTTTTTCGTTATTTTTCTTAACTAGCATTATATTTTACCTATAGCGAGATAACAGCATGAAACAAACGAACACAATCGGCAACAACAACCGGACCAAACCAACCAGAGGAGACAAAAAAAATTAGTAGACACCGCCTGATCATTTTTCGGTTTCACATCGAGCGTAATAGGCACCTCCGTACGACATGAATGACGGTCATTTAATCGATTGGTCGGACTTTCGTTTGGTTTTCTTGCGCAACTCCGTCTCGAAATATCGTTCGCACCAGGAAACATTTCAATTGGAATGAAGATTCAAATAATTCTGCGTGTTAGAATTGTCTTCTCAATGCATCAACTGATGGTATTTGATCTTGTTGTTGTTGTTGTTTTTTTTTTTTTTTTTTTTTTTTTGGTGCTTTGGACTGCTCAAAGTAGCGGTGCAACTCGATTTTTTTTCTCGCGCTCTTGACGCAGCGATTCTTCTTTATTAGTTTTCTGAGCATTGTTTCACAGCTACTTTCAGAATTGACTCATTAAAAATGGACCATTTCTTTTTTGTTTCGATTTTTGTTACTTGCGTCGATGTTTGGCACACACGATAGATTCATCTGTAACCGTTCAGAGTGACGCTGATCGATTATTCAAAATGGTCGAAAATTTCAACGAAATCTATCGACTATAGTCGATTTTGTTTTTTTCTGTGAGAGAACAATTTGATGGAAAAATGTGGACGTGATTCCGTTGAAATTTGAATATATAATTCATTTTTGATGTTTCACCGATTCGTAAAGGCGCCACAACTGTAGATCCTTGGAACGCAACATCTCGTTATTGGTCCAAATTTGACAAAAGAATCGAATATGCAATTCCGTTAATTGTGCGACTGCATGGTCGACCGATCGACCACTCAGCCGGTCAGCCGATCAGTCCAACTCACAAAACAATCTGTGAAGCTGTGCGCAAAGAAAGAGAGCCAAAAAACTCTTTTTATTTACGTTCATTTTTCGAAGAAAAAAAAGAAAAATAATGAAAAAACCGCCTTTGTGAAGAAAACAAAAAATTCCATTTCGTGATCATGTGTAAGTCGCGTGCCAACATAATTTAAGTTAATTTAGTATCAAATATATATATATATAATATAAGAGAGATGCTGTATACAAAACGTTTGCCATTGTCTGTGTCTGCGTGCAATCTCAATCGAATGCGTCTGCAGGAACGTTTGTTTCATTCGCATGGCACACACAAGCCGATGATTATAACGTGTAAGTTAACGTATTGTTATTTTTGAATCAAACCAAAGAAACGAAAATCAACCGACGAAATAAGTAAGCGAGCGAGTGAAAAAAAAATAAGTTTCGAAAATTGCATTACATACATTGTTAAATTCGATTCATTCAATTATTATTGATTGAATGCTAAACGAAGAAAATTTAATTGTACCGAATCGGACAGACACAATATTCATTGGCTGGTGGCTGGCGAGTGATGAGTGACTGTGTGATATGATGATTTATTATTTTGGCTGTTCCTGTTGTTGATGGTGTGCGCACAACGGTCTTGTGACAGCGAGCTTATCGGTGGAAATGAATCCTACTACTCGAGCGCTGTGTTCGGAACTCATGATCTGTTGTGAGCTGAGGTTCCCCCATTCTAGAGAGATGCGCAGGTCCATACTCTATCCGAAGTACGATCGCCAAAACGGAGAAATGAACTGTCACTGCATTTACAATCAGTGCCACCACCATAATTGCCATGCACACAAGCGCACGCATCTACCAGATCAATTATTAATGAATGATTTCATTATAATTTTGCCATATTTGTTTATTAAAAATGTCCATACATTTTCATTTGATGACGAACATGCTTTAAAATTTATTTGTCATTTCTTTTATGCGTCGCGCTGTTTGTTTTGTTGATTTGTCAATATGTGATTTTCTGCTAGTCGAACGCCCTGGTTGGGCTGCAAACGAGAAAATTTGTGTGTATGCGACGCTGTATGTATGTATTGGTGTTCGTAGAGTGCTTGGGCAAAATGTTCCAATGCTCTTTTTGGGCGCATGTTGCATTCATGTTTCAATGCGTGTGCAACATAAAGAGGCGTTAATTTATATCTCGATGCGATTTGACCGCAATTATTTGTTTTAATAGGTTTTATGAATTTATCGTTGATAGCCGCATGTGTACGTGCACACATGAATGTGCATCGCATTCGAGGTATATGCGATGTTTGCTCGAAATTATATTGAATTCAATAAAATTTTTGCCATTTGCCCATTGCCTGGGTATTGTTTGCGGTGAGTTCAATCCCATCTTTTTTCCTTTATTTTCAACGAATTTAATTTCTCTTTATTTTCGAATTGCATACGAGTTTTTGCATTGACTTCGTTTAGAATACGTTTGGCAATGCGTTGTGTGTTATCATGAAATTAAAATAAATTTATTGCCGTTGAGTGCTAACGAACGGAATAAAGACGTTTAAATCAACGACTATCGGTTCGGCTGGTCGGTTCGAAGGTTTCTCGAATTCAAACGAAGGTTAAATTCAATAGTAATTTATCTATTGGCCATGCCAATCAAATACAGCAATGCCCACGTAATCACAACAATGTCAATTTGAAGATTGAAAGGTCTCTCTGTTCACGGCACGGCACCGGCGATATGTATTTGTCCGCTGGTCGAAGTCATCGAATGCAATTCGATTGGATCAACTGTCGTTCAGCATCGCAAGCCACTAGTTGCTGTAATGATTGATAAATGAACTCAAGTCGGGTAAAAATGAGCAATCTCCGAGAAACAAAATTCAATTGAAAGTACATTTGAAGGTCGCCGGTCAATTCCATTCATCAAAATCAATCAAACGCTAGTCCAACAAAATTGCTTCGTCTCATTCAGATGGTAATCGTCATCCATGTTATTTAATAAATTGTAGTACGGTTCAGTAGCCAGTAGCGACACACCGATCCTAAAAATAAGGAAATTGAACGATACTTACTAGTTCTAGCAGCAAATATGTGGTTTGACCAACGGTCGGTCTTTCGAGTAGAAGGATTTGCGCGAGAGGTAACGTGTTATATCACGAATGAGATGATCGTAGCCCGCGTAAATCATGACTTGGTGAGTGTCGGCTGGCAACGCAGACACAGTACAAATTACATACAATTTCAATTGGGTTAATTGCGAGAGGGCGATTTTCAAATTGGCCATCATCAAAACACATTTTTTTCTAATCGCAACCATTTCGGTGTGCTGTAAATTTTCACACGTTGAATACAATGCCAAAAATCTCAAGTTTCAAATGTGTGGTAATCACAATGAAATGTACGAAGAACAATATTGTCCTTAGTTTGACACAAAAATCTCAATTGATTGTTTGTTGTCACAACACGTAAATGTAAATGACATAGAGTTCTTTGTCTTGAACTGTCACGCATTTCGTTTACATCTTAGAAGAGCATCGAGTGTCAACACTCTTCGTTCATCCTCGATCATATATCTTTCCGTCTGCCCAGCTCACGAGGCATGCAAACCCATTTCTGCTAGCCCAACGTCATCTAATCGAATTTCTATTTGCCATTATTATTATAACAATTGTATTAAATTTTGAACGTATCGGCCGATAATAATAGCTAATGCCCCAAGTCTATTTATGGAACTAATTATGTGGATGTGTTAGTTTGAGACTAGTGGCCACTGGTCAGCATGGCCAGTGGCTAATGGACCGACATACGAAGAATACCTTACGAAATTACCCATTTAGACAATTTTGGTACTAGTTTGTTTGATGTTTGTTTTCGGACGTTTGAATGGTTCTATTTTCGGTCGAATTCTAGTAGACAGTCGCATTTCAATTCGGTCAGGCAGTAAATTTTTCTGATATGAATAATCGATATATTCATGATGCTAATGATTGTGAACTATCAACACCGGCTTGCACGGCTGACATCTCCTTAAGAAGCTAGAGGACTACTTCCGGGTAGTGTCCATCCAATCCGTGAGCCAATGTTGCTCAACTTCCACGATTGGGACTTGTTGCGAGGTTCAGACATGCCGGCTGAACGTCATTAACACAATCATTGAAACTGGGCTCAAGCCCCCCGCGATGTATTGCACTGAGCAATACATTCGTTTTCGTTACCGAAGAGACTAGGGTAACATTCACACCCAGCTGCCGGCTAAGGCTTTCCTTTTTACAATAGCCGGACACCCATTCGAGATCTCTGAACATCGTTGGCGTGATCAAGATGTTGTTGCACTTCTTCATTATTTAGTTCGGGCACCTTATCGCCGGATTGAGTCTTGTGATTTGATATTCTAGTCGTTCCAGGGGTTCCAGGAGGCTTGTTTGGAAAACCACGTCGAATCTCTTTGTCGTCACGTTGCATTTGATCTCGATGTGAATTTCATATGGTAACTTCTTGCGTTAGAGGAAGGCGAAACGGTAAAAGAAAATAATTTTTCAACGAGATTCATCGATTCTACATTGCTGATTTGTGTCGACCTAGCTTTCATTGCAAAGCGTTAGCGAGTCACTTAAGAAGGCCAAACACTGGTTAACGTAGTAGATGCCATACTGAGGTGATTCTATGCTCTTCACGTTCCAGCGAATTCATCTAGCCCTTTCGGCAATCATGAATTAGACAATCGACGTCGTTTTGATCGTCAGTACCGAACCATATGGGTCGATGTTATAGCTGATATGACTATGACGCTTGGTCAATGCTTCGGGCCGTCTATTTTCGTCGTATCTCGGGTTTATGTAAATACTTCGCTTGACTTTGACGCGATGAAGACAGTCGATTCGAGACCATCACAAATAATTTCATCGCTCAACAAAGCAAGGAAGAAAAGGCTACTCAAATAGGCAGCTCCAATTCTTTTGCTCTTGTTTCTTTCCGTATTATTTTCGAAACACAAAATTCAATATTGTTTTCTTTTTCAGTCGTTCTTTTATATTCTCTGTTTTTGTGACAAAAAGCAGAGCGTGAACGCATATTATGTATATTTTTACTCAAATGGACAAGTCGAAGGAAAAAAGAAGCATTTTTGTTGTTTACGCAAAGAAATCAAAATGAATACTTGTATTGTGTGCACATAAAGACGATGGCGATGACGGTGTGACGGCGAAAGAACGAATGAACGAACCAAACATAAAAAGAGGAAAAAAAACGGAAAAACACGTCGACGACGACGCCGAACGAAAAATATGATAAAAATCTCTTCAAAAGTGATTGTTTATTATTTTGTATGACGGGACAACGGCGATGCTTTCAAAAAATCTACACCGTGACGAACATTTCATGCCTGACTCAGAAATTTTTTTATTACAAAAATATAACACTGACTCGAGAAACGACCGAAATGTATGGACCGAACGAGTGAACGATGGCAACGAATAAACGAAAAAAAGGAGAATAAAGTCGAAAGAAAAAATACAAAATTTGTGTATACTCCATCGCCGCCATCGTATCCAGTGCATCCCAGGAGTTACTGCTACGAGATTTATATAAAATTGTTGTCAGTCGTTGTTCCCTCCGCATTTTTTATAAAAAAAAAAAGATTTTCTTGTTTTTTTTTCGACGCTTTTTGCGCTGCTGTTGCTCTTGCCGTCATTGTTGGTAATGCCTTCGCTTCACGGTGGGTTGTTTTTTGCGTTCTCGAAAAGTGAATCTTCTTCGAGTAGCTCAAATATTTCAATCCATTCATTAAAATTGAGGACGAGAAAAATACGTAGATTGCCGGTGGTATTAAAGGGATCTCAAGAAAGGGTTTCGTTTGAAATTCATAAATAATTATTTATTTTCGTTTCTTCGTCTCTTCATCGAGAATTGGCACTCTTCTTGTGCCATTCAATTCGTAATTCGTAATTCGTATAACTATAGTAGACCAAAAGATGTGCCTTTAAGTAAAACGTAACTACAAATACAATTAATGTCACCTACTTGACTGTTCGCTCACGACGATCGTTTCGTCCAGGGTTTTCGCCTATTTTCTTCGTTTGATTTTCCATTCGTTTCATTTCGTATTTCGTGAGCTGTTTAGAACTTGAAAGTTCATTTGTTATTCTTTATATGGTGTTGTTTGTTTCATAGTGCATATTCGTAAGAGCTCAAAATAAAAACAAAAACAATAACAAAAACGAAAAAACGTATCGAACAAAGAAGCGAAATGAAAGAAAAAAGAAATGAATGGACCCGGGTGCGATGCGTGAACTTCGATATGTCACGTAAAACGCATTGCCATTGTCATTTTCAGTTGTATTGTCGTTTGAAATAATCTTCGTGTGTTTTCTTATTCATTTTTTCCTTCTTTTTCTCGAATGAATTCGATTGTCTTCTGCCTTCAACCGTGCAGACGACGGTACCAGATAGCATTATAATATTTTCAGTTGTGAATTTTGTATATTTCTATGTGTTCCTTTCCTCGTTTTTTTCTTTGTTTTTTTTTTTTGTTTTATTTTTTATTTTCGTTTCATTCACTACCATGTTGTCATTGTCCCAGCCATTGTTCGCCGTTTATAGGTGTGGGTTTTATATAATTTTCAAGTCAACTCCAATTGTTGATTGAAAGATTCCAAAAAGGACACCGACATATCACCAAAGCCAGAATCGCTTTCAAAACGGTTGTGTGCTAGCAACTTTGTCCGTGCGATTGATTCATCAACACGCGCATTTCATCGCGTACTCAAAATCACCTACAATTCTGAAAGCAATTACCGAAACATTGGCCATTTATTGGCGGAATTTAACTGGTGTCATCAGTAACATGTTGAATGCCATGGCGAAATGCGAATTTGCATTTGTGTTAAGTCACCGGCTCGCTGCCTTTTTCCATCCATTTAGAACGGAAACATCGCAATCGACTAGGCACTTTTCCACCCGAGGAACAGCAGTTGCATATAAATCCTCAAACACCGCACCGAAAACAAAAATCCATACTAATTTATTTAAATGTATTCAGAGCTCGAATGTGTACGATGGAAGCCGAATGGTTGTTGGCTAGTAGATAATTTTCGCTTATTGTAAAATGGTGCATGCAAACCAATAAGCGACTCGATTTCACTCAGTTCCGTAATTGGAGAAAGAGACTCGGTCCAAAGGGTGAGTCGGTTTGAGGTGAGCAAATTATTTTAGTCGTTGCTGCTATTAAATATTGACGAGCCTGATGACTGAGTGCAGATCCATCAATGCATCTAGTCCCGATCACTGAACCATTACACTGGGCCAGCACATTGTCAACCCCGTTCATCTACTTTTCCTGATTACGTTCCACTAATCAGAACATTGTGTTATCGGCATTCGGTCGGAAATAGTGTCGGTGCAGATAATGGTTAATGAAAGAAAACTGTAAATAACGATATAGCAACAACAACAACATATTAATTAAGTGCAAAAAACGGAATTCATTAAAATCAGATGCATTCGGGTGGTATTGCTTCTTCGCCCGGATTGCAAACGAGAGATCGCGCACACAAATTGTTGGATTTAAAATCGAGAAGTTGAACATCCTTGTCGGTATCGTGCAAAAAGACAGAATGTAACGAAAGGCAAACCGATATTATAGTCAGAGAAATGGTTTCTTATGTTTCTGCTTAATTGGATCATGGTTTATCGGCGCCACAGAATTTGTTTGTCTAAAATTTTGAGGCAAAAAATATTATTCTCTTTCCAATCGTAAGGCATTGAGTGGTGGGCCACTGTAGCAACGCGTTGTAATAGAAAGGAGGAACGAATCAACCAATTGTCATTGCGCTACAAATTCTAAATCTTTCCGTTCTTTCCAGAAGTAGCTCTCGAGGTCTCTGGATCAATAATTGAGTTTGATAATTTCATAGTCGGAAGGATTTTCTCTCGATGAGCGCCCGTCATCTAAAGGCAGCTCATTTATCATAGAAAACTGAAATTCATTTTGAAAACATAATCTATAATTCGTTGAGAACAACCCCGGGATGGTGTGAAACCTTTTCAAGCAAAATTTGACGGAAAAATATCCACGAAATGTTTCTTGCTCGATTGTTCTGGTGGACTCGGTGTTTAAAACTTGTTCACCTCAGTATAGTTCGACGCAGAACATAATGGAGCAGCACATTACTTAATTCTTGTCGCTGAGACCCGAAAACCATAAACTTCATTCAGGATGTACACCATTCAACGCAACTAGTCCTAAAGTGCTAATCAGATTTGGATGGATTCATAGAAGCCATCCAAACTCTCCATTGTCGAAAGTAGGTAGGTCACATTGACCTCGAATAATGGCGAAATATGAACTCGAACTCGTTCTTTACATCGAAACCGGAGAGGTCATCGATGACTGTATATCTCTCTTCAATGTGTATTGCTTGTCGATGAATTGAATGAAAACGGTTGCAAGGGATAGTAAGCAAAAGAGCGAGAGAGAGAGAGAGAGGGAACAAACGTGAGAGTTTGAATGTACGAAACAGAAACAACATCGGTACTGAACAAAACCAAAAAGTAGCAGGTCAGCAGAAAAACAACGTCGAGAACAAAAAAATATAAGAAAATAGAAGAGCCAGTTAAGTTCGAGCTGAGGTTATCAAGGGTGGAAATCTGGTTGTCTTTTTACTTTTTCCACCGTTCTTGCCATACTCGAAATCCTCGACATCCTCGTCGTCGTCATATTTTTTTCGAATTTCTTTCATCTTTGATTTTAACATGCAAATGCAATAAATGTGTGTATACAAATGTTGTTGGCTAAACATTTCTACATTGCCAGCCACACATGTGAGGGAAACTAAAGAAAGAAGTATAGATACAACAGCACTCACACCAAGCCTTTGGTGCGACTCCAAACAGAATTGAGTTTTTTCGGTGCCCTCCGTCATCGAAAATATCTCGCATGGAAGATAAGAATGCTATATTTATGTCGCATTTATACCGCGTCAAATGGGAAATTGCTTGATTGTCGTCCTCGGCCCCATGGTGGTAGTGGTAGTGGTAGTGGTTGTGATTGTTTTGTTGCCGTTGTATCTCGAGTCAGAGTTGTGGTGTTGAGAAAAAGTTGTTCTCAAAATCATCTAAGCAAAAATATAGAATAGAAAAAAACAAACACACACAAAAAGAGAGAAGGAGAGACCATATATAGCGGTTCGACTTGAACCATGATGCACGGACATGATGCGAAATACAACTGTTATTTCGACTTGGACACAAAGAGGCATCGTCGCATGCATGTAGCTGATCAAAAACTTCAATAAACTATCGAATTATTCTTTGATCCTCAGCGCCGTCTATTGACCGAGTCGTCAATGTATTGGACGATAGAAAAACTCCCAGCGTATACAATTCAAAACACATTTCATATGTTTTCTATCTTTGATTTGATACGGGTTTTTGTGACATTTTTGGTTAGTCAGAAGACAAACGCACACTCGCATTACACTCGAAAACATCTTAGACAAAGCCAATTCTACGACAGACACTTACAGAAGCAAACAAAAACGGTTAAATGATGTATATTTGTCATCAAATGATGAAAACCTTGTCATTTTGTGAATTGTAATCAAGACAGAGGTTTTTTTTCGATGATTCTGTGGCGGAGAAGATCGGATGGGAGAGGTGAGAGAGATGAAGTCGCATCGAGGTGTCAAAGTGCTGATCGACAAAAGAAGACTCGTTTTGCTCAGACGAAATGGCCTATTCAATCGGTTGAGGTCCTTCGAATCAAGGCCGAGCCAATCAAACAAAATTTCTCTCGATTGAGGTTAATGCCATGCAAATGCAAATGGTCATCAAATCATCGACGAATCTGACAGCAATGTGAGAAACTGATGTTGAATGATCCCCACAGCAGAAAGATTATTAAAAAGAAATTAGTTCTCATTTTGTTGATTGCAACCGGTAGGGCCGTTGCACAATTTGTATTGGAAATTTCACGTTCATTGCTGTTCAACAATGCATGTGTCTTACAATGCAAAATACGACGACAAAGTAGCAACTAGCAAAAGGATGGTTTGCTCGGTGAAGGGATCGAATGTTGAGATGAACCACCAGGTGTGTGTATAGAGTGCGAGTATCTCTTTTGGTTGCCGTGCAGTGATGCTCTCATTCGCGTCGAAATGATCATTGCAGCAAAATATTGCCGGTTGATGTGTGCGACGGAAGAAATCATTTTTCAGATGCCTGTGTTTTCCGGCAACGCTTCCCGGGAGAAAGACCCGCAGTGGTCGGAAATGCAGGAGTCATTTTGTAGTTGTGCCTCATCAAATCCATGATTTTCAGCTTAACTGTTGCTCTTTGTTTGCCTCAACTTTGGTTTCTTTAGTGGCTGCTGGATGCTGCTTAATCTGAAAGAGACTGTGGTAATTGCATAGTTAATCGTTGAAAATACGTGCTGTAATTGGTTCATGGTGCTCAACTCGGCATTTATATTCTGCTGTAAAGAAGAATAGAATTTCACACCATTTTTCTCGAACAATGATAATGATGTCTTAATGCGGGGCTCGGTGTGTGTTGGTGCGATTCTTCCGCTCTCCTTTTTGGGTTGCGTTTTTCGTAAGAGCCGAAATCCACCGGCAGACAGTCAGCGCTAAAATCCAAGTCCAAATCCCCAACCTCAAGCATGCTCGATGGCCATGACCATAGTGCCGGCGAAGATCGGCGTGTTTTGGTCTTTGGTGTTTGAAATGTTGTTGGTGTGTTTGCCGGTTTTTGATTCTGATTCGTCGGAAATATTTGGAATAATGAAAACTGAATGTCCCAAATAGTCAAAAGTTGAAATAAAAATTTCTACTTCGTTAACTATACAATAAGGTGAATGGTGGCCGACTAAAATCGAGACATGAATCGTTTTCGAAAAGCGAATAGAGAGAATCGGACAAATTAAACGATGAAAGAACGGACGGAGAATTACAAAAATTCGTTTGTAAGAAAGCATTTATTGAGTTAGAAATGGACGGCGATGGCTGTCAAGACCGGGATTTTGGATTATAAACAAAATAAATTTATAGGCTTTCAGTTTGCTCGGAACAAAAATGAAGACGACGTTTTTGGCTCTGCTTCATTCGATCGTTTTCGATTTTCGAATTCGGTGTTTTTATTCTTTTTTTCTCTTTGACTCGGTCACAGTGAATGTGTTCTCGACCGAAACGGGTATTGTTTCAGATATCACAAAGAGCACATTTGGTACCATTAGACCGATAGCCTCAGTCAAGACCCAAACAAGCACCACATTTGAAGAGAAATAAAATCGTATACGTTTGATTAGATCACCTCACCATTTCGAAATGCTTGGATCGTTTCGATCGTCCATAGCATTGCCGGAGTTTTTAGACGTATTCGGTGCTGTGCGGTGCTGCGCGGTGCGGTGCGCCTAGACGTGAACCGCGGTGTGCGGTTGAGAAACGAGAGATTTTTTACGTTTTCTTTTTGGTAACAATTTCATTGCCATGTGGGCATCTACCGGTTTTCATCGGAATAAATCGTCCACCGGTCGTTTTTTTTTTTTCTCTTTTTCTCTTCGATTTTCATTTTGATTGGTAAATATTACAATTGATTGTTTAGAGTCACAGCAGTCACAAGTTGTGGTTTTCGTTGATCGAAAATGTGTTACCCAGTCAAATCAAACCCATTCAAATTGTGAGCGACCGTGAATTGGCAGCAAAAAATAATCTCGAAAAATAATAATCGAAATGAAACGAGCGGCCGAAAAGGAAAGTCGAAACAAATATAAATCCGAGGTTCCCACATTGTTTTTTGCTGGGATGAGGTTAATGTTTTCTGTTTGTTCAACACACAAAAACAGCAAAAATACATTCTCCATTGGACGGCGTTTGTTGTGTGCGATCAAACATGGGGTTGTTTACAAAAAAAATTTCCGCCGTTTTGATCATTCCGGATTTTAGACATTCTGATGATTTAGCACGCAACATGATGTCCAACCGGATACTTGAGGCTGATGCGGAAAAATCACGGCGCCTGGCAGATAGAAAGCATTCTAGTGATGGAAAGAGCTGTACCGAGTTTCACTCAAGGGTGAACGGTTGTTCAGCGCACTTTTTTCTCTCTCGCAAAATTCCGTTGGACTCGTTTTCGACAAATGATGATGTGCGTCGGTTTTTTAATTATTCCATAACGGTACGAATAAGGTACCCCTGGCAGCAGCCATCTAACGACAATGACACGACGAGAACAACCGAAAAAATGAGTTTAATTTGCAATCGGGAAAATTGAATGATGGAGCTGCCATCAATCCATGGATGAGACAATTGAAGGCAATGTTTTCCAAATGGAAATTCGAATGAGGGCTGCATTCACATCGGTGGCACGTTCAGCGGTCGTGGCACCGATGTCGAGTTTACCAAGGTTGCGCTCCGGCCGAGGGAAACCGAGCTTGTATGGTCAAATCTCCTCGACGCACCGAATCCAAAGGAAGGAGTATTCATTAATCGCATATGCTTTAAAAAAGAATTTGTACCGCACACACCGTAAACGTATTTCGTACATATGGCCACATATTCGGGACCAATATATAATTCATAAATTTTCTCGAATTGAGGCGAATCGATTTGAGATATTTCGCATCCTTTAATGTTATGGATTTAAAATGGATTTGTTGGTTCTTTGTTATGGTTATTGTTGTTGTTGCTTCACCAATAGTACACATATCACAGAAATGACAAATTTTCGTATTGAACTTAACGGATTCTCCGCAAATTTATTTTTGTGGGAGAAATCAGATATTCTTCTCATCCTGCCATTGTTCATCTGTTCCAAGTTTTCGTTGCTTCCGTTCACGCTTTTGAGATGGGATTAGTACAATTCGATTGCAAAAAGACGAAACGATTATGCAATCACCTCGAGTCGTCGAATCAAGTAAATACTCATTGTTTATTCAAGTAGAAAATCCATGTGCGAGAGAACGAGAATATGTCGAGGCGTGATCAGGAATACCTCGGCGTCATCTCATCCTGTTCTCTCTCTCTCTCTTCTTCTTCTTCTTCTTTTTCTGGTCGAGTCTGATCGCGACCGGCCGGTGCAGCCCATTTCAAGCAGGCAATCAAATTAGTATGCATACGGAAACGGAGATGCGTGAAAGTGTGATTGGCATGAGACACACATGGGGTATTGGCACAAGGCACAAGCTACAAGCTACGAGCTACATCCTGTCGACACCGCATCCTTATCGCACACCTCATCATCATCAGTCTCTCTTCCTTATTGTCGACCGTTGTCGTTGCCATCGTCCTCGTCACAGTCACATGGTAATCTTCACGATAATTTTCATTCAAAAATAAATCAGGAAAACGTACACACATCAACCATGAAACCATAGTCTCTTCGAAACTCATTGACTTTTGTGCATCAGATCTTACAATGCTCCGCATTTTTTCTCGTTTATCTTCGTCGTCTCGTTTCCTTACTGCTGTAAATTTTTGAATACATGAATAATGTATGAAAATGAAGTGAGGTCAGGTATTTTTTCGGTTCTTCTCTATTTATTTATGTTATTCTTTTGCTACTGATTGTGTTCTCTGGCGTTGACTAAGGCTGCTGGTGCGGTTGTTGCTTGTGCTTGCGCTGTTTTTTTTATGGTGGTGTCGTTATGGTTTTGGGATGTTAATGAATGAAAAGGCATTCGGATACGGTAATTCGACTTAGTCTGATTCTTGCATAACATTATGTGTTGATTTTCAATCAGTTGATTCTAATTAGACAATCAGCTGATTTTGCTTCGAGCACAATGAACTATTCTACTCAACTAAAACGGCCAATAACAAAATCCCTTAACAGAATATCGTCTAGCAACTCGCTTTGATTTGAAAATGTGTCGCAGTTTCCGGCTCATCGGAACAACGGAACAACAACATGGGAAAATAGAAAGATGTGTATCATCGAACGGAATGAATATTGGCTATGGGCGAAATAAGATATGAGGATATAGGAAATTATTCTAATTTTTCTGATAAGTTTATCGAAGAAATATATCTCTCGTATTGACTCGCTAAACAACAATAAAGAATAAAAGGCAAAAGGAGGTTCATTTTTCAGATATTTCATATTTTGTTCGCTCGTTAGTCAACCAATTGACGCTAGCAAAAACAACATGTAAGTTTCATCAAACCATATTTAATCTACAGCATTTTATTTGTACGAGAAATTCAAATGAGCAAGTAGTCCAGATCGTTGTTTGTCCAAATCTGAAGTATACATAATATAAAATAATGAAGTGTTATGTATTATTATTTTCTACAAGCGCGCCTATCCATCAGTTGTCATATAATACGTTTGTTCAACATTCAAAAGACATTTATTGTCTTCGTCACCATAGCCATAGTCGTAGTCGAAGTCGTAGTCGGCGGCGTGTTCGTCTGTTACATCACTTTTATATCAAAAATGATTACCTGCCGTCAATTGTAGCTATGATCCGAAACAAGTGTTTTATTACAGTGGCAAGTAAACATTCGACTCTCTCGAAATTTATAATTTTGGGTTGAGACGAAAATGTTTAAACAAACATTAAACAAAATTCGATTCGCTTACGGCAACAAAGAGCAATTTTTGAAGGATTGGTCGATTAGATGGGTGATCGAGATCAGGATTGATGCGCTCATTCACACGGAGAAGGTGTTTCTAGAAACGTTCTGAAGTCGAAGAGTCCAAATACTATGGTCCCGCGAGTGCTTTGGAATTCAAACATTGAATTAAGAAATTCGCATTACATCGAGAACATACCCATACACGTCTGCCCAGTTCGGTCATATGAGTGCGCTCGACCGAACATTCCACTCATTGTATCAAAAAGGGTGCAGTATTGTTTTCAGAATGAATCAGCAAAGTGTAAATAATAAACACATGAAAGAAATTAACGGAGAGAAGGAGAAAAAGATGAAAAAAGGCAAATCAAAATCGAACGATATTTATTCGTGATGATGATGATGATCAAATATTCCGTCAAGCATGTTGGACATAGTGAGTAACGTCCATTTGGTGGTAAATATTGTTACGCAAATACACTGAAATTCAAACAATTCACCATCAAATCATCGGTCATTAGTTTTGCCCAATGTTGGCTACTACGTGGACAGTCAGACTACAGGTTTCTGCGAAAGCGGATTGCCCAAAAATTCATTCGATTCCACACTAAGTTCCCGGAATCGACGTTCAGCTGGTCCTATCGCAGGTCGATTGATCTTTTCGCACAACAGTTTCACCAAATTTCAAAACTTTGCAACGAGCGATGACAACGGCAGCGACAACGAAAACGAAACACAAACCCTTTTTGATGTCCATTGTTGGTACTCGTTCGGATATTGTCATTACCGTTGTTCGATCAAAAATGAAATTCGATAGTTCATTATGTATTAAAGAGCATTCTTGTGCGCAGGCAGGCATCCATTCAATTGGTGATTCCATTGAGCACATAATAGACGAACATCGACCAGAATTCTTCTAGTTGCTGCTAGTTTTTTTGTTTGATTCTCTATCTCCTTTGCTCTCTCAATTCGGCTTAGTCACTGCTGCCGATGTGTGTTGTTTTTTATGTCTCTTCATCTTCTTTATTCGCAGTTTATTTTTATTATTGTTACTTAAACCTTTAAACAGTTATTTTTTAGTTGAATTCTAACCAGTTTAATATGATTAAAAATTATAGATGAATGACGAGAAGAATAAAAAAAAAACTTATTTTCGTTTCACTCAACAAATGGGCAGTTTTTTCACAGTTTCTGTTGGATTGTTTGACAGCAGTAGAGCTCAAGAACGGTTCAAGTGGGCTCCTCAGACGTAACCGATTTTGTAACTGACTCGCTACTGATTCATTCAATACATAACTGGCAAGCCCATTTCGAGCATAGGTTGAACTACGCTACGACAGAGTGATACCTTTGTCAATTGTCAATTTCGAAACAGTGTGAGAACGCTTTCGTGGGGGCCATCGTACTTTCGATCCAAACACCTGCCCTGGAATCGATGATCATTTTTTATTTCTTCGTTTCTTTTCACTTCTCCATCGATGCGCCGAGAAAGAGATTTTCAACCGAAATCAACACAACATCGGAAAGAAAGAATGAGAGAAAAGTAAAATATTTTATTTCGATAGCCATTTTAATGTGGGAGAGAGTATCATGCGGTATTATCGTATTAAACAGTTAGAACCGCATTGATTTATGTCGCAAGGTGCAGTTTTTTTACCTGTTGATTATTTTTTTCTCCGAGTATTTTGGTGGTTGTCTTCTACATTTACGTCGTCGTCGTTGTCGTCGTCTTCATCGTCGTCATCGTCGTCGTTATCTTCTTCGTTTGTTATTGTTGCCGGGTTCTTTAGTCTTTGAGTTTAACAATCTCTCTCTCTTTCTCTCTCTCTCTCTCTCTCTCTCTCTCTCTCTCTCTCTCTCTCTCTC
>JANSTV010000787.1:0-17065 GCA_027564135.1 Lestremia cinerea
TTTATTCGAACGCTTCGAGCTCAGCTGAGAGGAAATTGTTTGTTTAACATTGTTATCAATGCTTGAGCAAGGTCATCATCGTAGGGGGGTCGTGGGGCTGTGGGGTTATCAATGCTTGCTTGCTAGTTCTCAATTCGACCGCCAGGGGGTTTGATGATGGGGCAGTGGCGGCGATGGCCTTTTTGGCAAATTCGATATTGATATTTTATGGAATTGAACGCACTCATCTGAGTCAAAATGAAAGCGTTCAATACCATGCCACCAAAACTGAGCAACTCGAGCTAATTTTGAATGTGAACAGAGCAAATTTGCCTCAAAACCCCAACCTCAAGTTTGATAACAAAATCGATCGAATGAAAACCAATCACACCACCACTCGCTTGCACTCGAATAGTATTTTGTAAATATCAGTGCACCAGCTTAGCATAAACATTCAATAAAATTCACAATTCAGCAAGAACGACCGCTTGATTCAATGGGATCAAACCAATAATTAGCATAATTCAATTGCGATAAAAGCATCACAGCTCGCAGCAAGTAAGTAAATTATGGTGCGCCACCGGTAGAGTCATTTGGGAAAATGGCTCGTTATCGCATTGCATTGCATCGCATCGGAACGTATGGCATCGCAATGGTATCGAACATCCAAAATTTCGTTTAAAATGAAGATTATTTCCCATGGATATTGTCATCGATCGATGTTATTTAGCTTTACCGTTGAGATGACTGAAGTGCTCTCGAAAAAGAAAACTTTCGAGACAATCGCCGAAACAAAACTCCGAAAATGCTAGAAAATGTTTCAAGCACAAGCTCTAGTCCGTCGCTGGGCGAAAAGTTTGTTCAAGTGGTGATGGTTTATGTATGTGAATCGATAACCGGATTGGGATTAAAACGGGTAGCTATTTCGAAATGGACGCATTTGCGATTCGATGAATTTTTCGAGTGAGATATCGCCTTGGAAGCAGAATCGAATGGGTTGAATTACTAATTGGCGATTGCCAGGATTTACAGTTCAAGGAAAATCTTGCGGGAAGGAAGATTGATTGAGTGGCCGCCTCCGTCAGGTTTAAGAAAAGTGGAAAAAAACTGCGGGAAATTCATAAATTTATAAGTGACTTTTCAAAGCCGGGAAAAAGCGACTTGAAACAAATCCTTTTCAATCTTCTCCCTCCCCCTCACGCCGAAGTAGGTTTCCAAGCAACTACCACCCATCCACCGGATCCAACTACCTCCACGAATCTAAGTCCCAATTCGCTTGGCAAAATCAAATATCGATTTGTTTGCTCGCTTTTTTCACTCTTTTTCTCGCTCACTCCAAAATATCAGTCGCAAAAACCAACAAAAACATCGTCCATCGATTGGTCAAAACGAAAAAGCGCATCAAAAATTCAAGTTCAATTTTATAAAAATAGCCAATTGTAAATAATTTACATTAATTGCTTTATGCATCATTGAATTTCCATCGAATGGCAGCGGTTCCAAGTTCGAAACAATTGCCGAACGAACGAAAGCGCAAAAAAGCGACTCAGGAAATAATAAACGATGTGCAGCGCTCATTATTCGGTTAACAAAGGATTTATTTGAAGGATTCCATTCTTATTGAGTCGAGCAAAGGGATAGAAAGAGAAAGAGAAAAAAAGAGAGAGAGAAGAAGAGAGTCTGGAAGTCAGCACCATCGTTGAATCGGTTTTTAATGGAATATCGATTATTGTCACAATGAATATTTGTCCCAAAATCTTTCCACACACACACACACACCCATTTTCACACACACACACACAGCATATAAGTGTGTGTGTCTATGTCACACACACACATACACAATCACCACAACGAAAGAGAGACATTTGTCGAATCCATTCCGAATACTTGGTGGCGCCGCCAAAACGAATTTATCGTCGATGACATTCTGTCGAATGGCTCAGACGGAATATGCGACACAAATTGTTATGATTCGTTGTGCGAGTCAAAGTGAGCAAACATCGCATACGATTTTGATCGAAATAATTCAATCGAATATGCTTCGATACAACACCCAACCGAATATGACGAATTATCGTTTGGATGGAAAGGCCACGAACGCCAGATGAAAATGATGAAATGCGAATCGATACGTGACTTGACTTCGTGACAAATTCGTTGGGATGGAACCGCAACCGGCTTTTTTCGCATTCAAATGCTAATACTAATCATCGGCCATTATCTCATTTTCATCTAAAAATTCGGCATTTTTGGTCGACCAAACAAAAAGCAGTCGAGTCATTCGGAGAATTTGGCATGTGAATCATGTCGAATGGAGGAAAACCTCACCGAAAAAGAAAAACAATAAAAACAAATAAAACAATTTACGGCTTTTCGATGAAGAAATACGTCCAAGAATCGCTCAACACTCCATCAACAATCCACTCGAACGACACATTCAGATTGAATTTCCATCTCGAAATGCATAAGCGTCGGCATGTCTCCTCGGCAGACAATAAAAATAAACAGTTCCGATTTGTCATTGTCACCCAGCCATGGCTACCTGTTTTATCGATTTTGACGCATGACTCCATGTCGTTTCGCAATTTGCCTTCTTGCCTTTCGCTTTATTTGTCTGTTTTTGTTTTTCGCTTTTTATCTTTTCGATTCAGTCGTTTCGACAGTCGACAGCGTTGTTTTGCAAAGTAATTTTTGTCAAAAATGTTGAAAAGTTGGATCGACAACGATGACGACGACAACGCCATAGTCCATTTGCGGAGATTTTCCAAGAAATGAACACCATCCCCGCCGGTGACAGAATATGCAATTCAACACACCCAAATCGATAAGAAATGACTGCCTTTCGAAATGATCACGAATCGGTTCATGAGTTTTGACCATCTCGGCGAGGCGCAGAGGCCAACCAAACACATATTTTATATCGACCGAAACTGACAGGCGAAATTTGTTAACCGAATATTTATTCAGGACGCTTATCGGTATCGCTGATGATAAAATACACAATGGAAATTCCATCAAGGATACGACCTTGAGATATGGCTAGTTATGAGCCACATAATTTATAAAATTGTACCATCGTGACAGGTCCACCATTTGTACTCGATCGAGTTTTTCTTTTTTTTTCTTGTGCTTTTGCTGTTTTTGGGGTCGTCAGTTAGTAATTATGAGTGTTCAGTGGGAACCATTCCGGATAATCGCCTAGCTGTGACTGGCTGAGTGTCTGAGTGTGTGTGTACGTGTGTGTGAAGGCATACGTGTCAAAGTGTCGAAAATGAAATTTGCTGAGCGCGAAGAGGTGGGGGCCAATATTCGCCGTTCAAAAAGAGCAAAAAAGAAGGGAAAATGAGGAAAACACTCAAGTTCAAACAAAGACCATCAAAGCGATGGAAAAAAGGCGAATCGGACGAAGGAGCGAACAAATGGCCGAAAAAAACACAACTGCTTGGAACGAAAGCAAACGATAGCAAACGAAAGCAAACCATTGAAATCGCTCGAAAATCAATACATTTTACATAAAACGCATCATTTAATATCCTTTCAATATTCGTCGATTCAAAACATTAGCCGTACTCGACCAAAACCATAAATCATTTTTTTTTTCTATTTGGAATGGGAAGGTTACGGTCCGACAACATAATGGTAGTGGTAGTTTTGATATTCCAAAACACTGAATGAAGAGACAGCACACACACACACTAACAAACATATGACTTTGCATATCGTCCATTTCGATTTTGAATATTTTATCCCGGCATTTATTAACCGTCATTGATTTCTCGGTTGAGCTCAATGAATTTTGAAAGCATTTCCAGGAAATTGAAACGGCAAATGCCTCGAAGAAATGATTATTCGTTGGGGAAAGTGGGTAAATCCCTCGAACCGAAAGCACATTTCATTGTTTTACGGGTTTTTTTTTAAAATCATATATTCGTTTTCGCTACGGAATTCAGTCGATTCGATTTCAATGGCGTGGCTTCCGTTTGTTTGTTTGGGATTCGATTCGTCGATTGGCATGACATTGATTATGACATTGGAAAATAGCTGTCGTTTCATTCGGCACGATGCACTAATCGGATCAAGTGCATTTTGTAACGGTTTTGTTAATCTGTCATTGATTGCCACGTGAAGATTACGTGCCTGTGGAATGACATGGTTGAGACATTTGTACCGTCAAATCATGAATTTCAAGCGGTTTTGCACGTGAATGTTATTGTAACAGCATCCCACCGAGGAGCATTCGAGCATTGATTTCAACTCGGGGCTCAGATAGGACGATATTGAAGGTACTGAAGAGTCCGTAGAGATGCAGGCCAACCCCCTCCGATACCGTTTATTTCTCAATTAAAACTTGAAACTTGTCTTTGAAACGATCAATGCTCCCCCGGCGACTCAGTTCGACCAGCACATCGACCATGAAATGCTGAAACATTGAAAGCCATTAGAGAATTATAAACGAGCAGTTTCGGTTAAGCAAGAGAAATCACTGGCGAAATCCAATAAGCCGAATGGAAATATGAAAATGCAAATGTGAATTATCGAATCGGTTTTGCGTGTGTTGTTTCTGGGAAACGATGAAAAAAACTCGATTTTTTTTTCTTCTTCTCCTTTCTTTTTGCATAACAAGAACAACAACAACAACAAAAACAACAACACCAAAAACAACAACATCAATTGTCGCTGGATTTGGGTATTCCTGCCAACACGAGATAGTCCAATGTCGATTGCGTGGCCTTTGTTCCAATTCGATGGAAGCGGCAACATTGTCAAATGGCTTTCGCCATCCAAAACAATATTGGCTGCCGTTTGCCACACACAACGCATTTCTGCCATTGCGATACAAAGATTAAATACAAAACATTATAAATAAATCAAAGTAATTTGATGTGTAGACAATACGGCGCTTATGCGAACGTTGAAATGGTTAGTGAGTTCGTCCCAGGGTGTGTGTGTGGGCCTGTGTGCGTCTGTGTGCCAGTATGCCACTGTTGATGCGAATGTGAATTGTGTGCGAGTTGAAGGGCGAAAAAAAAAAATGAGAAAAAAAATATTATTTTCAACGCATATGCGGCGTGTGTTATTATCTTCTGGTGGATGCTGGTTTGCCATTCGCATTTGAGGCAAATCGAAACACACAGCAATGGCTCAACAACAATCAAATGGTAACATTCACCGAGGAGAACAAACGAACGAACGAAAAAAACCAGCAAACGAGAATAAACCGAAAAATGAAACGCACCGAATCAACGCAAAGGAAAGAAAATCGTCCGAGCAAATGAAGACGATGTTGAAAAAAAGCAGTCGAAGCAGAAGCGGAGGAAAAAAACGGCCGTTGTGGAGATGTTTGCAATAAACAAAGACGAAGATGGAAATGATGAAGAAGAAGAAGAAGAAGAAGAAGAAAAAGAAAAAGAAAAAGAAAAAGAACGAAACCGAAGAAAAATATGAAAATCACAATGCTTTTGATATACGATGCGTTGGCGGTGTTTCCCGTCGACTATTAATAACGTCGAGATCCCCGCGATGAGACCTGGGAGTCGAACACCCCAAGATTCGATGGGTTTCGGTTCGAATACGACCAGTCAGCCTCATGGAAATCGGATTTCGGTTGATATCCGTCGAACGTAATGGGATTCCGTTATCATTTTTCGCGCGTTCAAGATTCGACTGGTGACGACGACGACGGTGGCAGCGGTGGGTGACCAAAACTGAACACGCAAAAATATGAAAATGAAATGAAAGACCAACACGAAAGAAAACATCCGACGAAAATTCAGCGGAAAACAGCAGCGAAGGAAAGCAAAGCAAGAAAAAAAAACCCATTCAAATTTGGTTGATCCACGATGCTGGTTTTTCCATAATTTTTCTTTCGGAAGCCAAATGGAATAATCACACACAGAAGCGTAGCCAGTTTGAGCGATTCGCTCAACGTTTGCGTTTTTCATGAATAACAACAAGAAGCTTGCGGTTGAAGTCCAATCAACGAATGGAATGACTTAAAAATTATGCATTTACATTTGCCAAAATCATCGACGGCATTGAAACGCCATTGCAAGAATTGCTCTCCCATTCTCAGCCATTTGCCTCGACGACACACGCAATTTGCATTTGCCAGCGTTTGGTTTCGATTTTCTGAAGAATGAAGAATGTTTCGAGGATAAATTATGTATCATTTGTTTTATGCCGAGCGAACATTGTCATATGGAATTGATTCGTGTGTGGGTGATGAGGCGATGGAAGGAGCGCAATGGGAGAGTAGAGAGCAGAGCACCCGACGACGATTACGAAATGGTTCGTTTCGGTTTCCAGCGGGCCGAATCACCCGACACATTCAACATTGCCATTGACTTGACACATTATTTTCTTTTTCTTTTACATTTTGTCTGTGACGGTTCAGCTTTCGGGGCCCCGAAACTTTTTGGCAAACATTTTATTTCGTCTTAAATCATTTAAATAAAGCAATACAATAATGGTCTAATCTTTGTTCGAACGCCACATTGCTGTGAGCTCGACCAGCTCGATTCGGTTGCTTTGGCATTGCCATTTGCGTGACTTGGTCACATTCGTTTTGTCGGCTGGGCAAAAGCCCACGTTCATTTTTGCCAGAAACAACAGCAGCCCGCAGTTTATCGGCTGCCTCTGTTTTCGAATGGCACATCGTTGACGGCGCACAAAGAAACTTTTAACACATTGTTTTAATGCTTCGAATCCAATTGAATTGTACAAACTTATATTGTAGATATAAATTTGATAAATGGCTTCATGTTGATTGTCATTTGTACAGAACATTCCGGGGTGTTTCCCCGATTGGCGGTTACGAATTCGACACAGCAGCACTATTTGACTGATGAACGAGCGAGACAAGTTTTTCAAGCGAAGATCAGCATTCTGTGTGGTGTTTGGGGGGTTCGTGGGATATCGTGGAGGCAATCAACCCCTCCTCCTTCGGCTGGAGAATTGTGCAGCGCAAAAATCCGGTGGAAAAAAAATCCGTTGAGTGCTTTCAACCGTCTGTCTGACAACGAATGGATTTGCGTATAAATGAAATTCTGTAGTTTTTTTTATCTCTCTCTGTCTTCCTCTCCCCCCTCTCGGTCGCTTTCAATTTTTCTTTCTGTTGAAAAATGCAAAACGCAACTCTCCCAAACATGTCCGCGCGCCAAAGGAGGAACGAGACGAAAGCACCAAACAATGCGAACAGCATTCTCGTCCATGATGACGAACTTGTCTGAAAACCACATTAAAGTTTTACGATTAGATTTCACTTTGCGAATGGAATCCAACCGAAAAGCTGGTCTAAGTGACGACCAGTTCAGTGACAGGAAATGAATTCCCATTCATTTTTTTCTCTGTTGCCCATTCGCATTCATTGGTCTCGCATCGTCGACAGTTGCACATTCATTTTTTTTTCTGCTGTTTTCATTGCTCGTCTCATCTCCTCACCGCCTCGCCCACCATCCAGCTGGTTGCAAGACAAATTGGATATATTCTATTAAAAGATAATTTTCCAGCCCGCATTCAGCACAGCAACATAATGAGTTCGTTGCTGTGTGTGTGCAAACTTTGGCGAACCCATCAGAAACGAATTAAATTTTAATTGAACTTTCTGGTTGGCCTGTCAATCAACGACTCCTCAAACGTGATGTTTCCCAAAAGGCTTTTCGATTCGTCAAATGTTTCGACCCTTCGGCCAATTGCCATCACTCCCTCCCCTCGTTCCGACAATGACCAATCGATTCCATTATCCGAGAATGTTTACATTTCATTTGATTTCGGGCGGCTGCCACTTGAATCGCAAAACAAAACTGGCTCAACGTAACATGACCCATGGATCAGATGACCAAATATTATCGTCAAGCGATCCGAACCGCACTCAGAGAGAGAGAAAAAAAACACAACAACAACAACTCTAATAAAACAACGTGCTAATTCCAGTCGACAACGGCAAACCAGCGACAATCCTCCATCAATGATTATGTGAACGATGGGCTTCGTCTACCCTTTTTCGCCGGGCCATTACAGTGTCGATCAAACTGCTGACCAAATGCTATCAGTTACATCGCATCGGCAACATGCTTGTTGTTTGTGGTGCTGCAATTTTGGATGCTGTCATCGTCGAAACCAATTATCGAATATACTTTTTCGTAAATGTGGGTTATCATTTGTCCCATTAATCAATATCCATCGAAAGGCAAGACCTACGACTTTGCATCGTCGAACGCGATTCAAACGACATCGACGACATCGACGACGTCGACAAACGAATGGAAAATGTTTATCCAAGCGGCAATCAATGACGACCCTGCTCTACTCGTTTGCAACCAACAACCTCGTTGTCGTCAGTCATCATATCCATCACACACACACAGACACATATACATATATATCGGCAATGCCGACAACATTGTCGAGGACCTTTTCGGGCCACAATAACAGTAAAATAATTTTTTGCTATCAAATTTATTTTATCTCCGATAATTTCATAACCCAGTTTTTGTACTGTTTGCTGTGCCCGCCGAAAATTCCTGTCTGTCGGAAGCTCACAACTCCTTCGTTCCGGTGCGTCAATGTTTTTTCCACCATTGAATGCTCGCTTTTCATCATACACACATGTACAGCCACATACACACACACACACACACACACACACACACAGAAAACAACAATAAAACCATCACCGAAATCATGATTACCGCATTTGTATGCGTCTGTGTGAGTGCGTTTGTGTTTGTGTAAACGAACGGCATTCCGGAAGAAGCGGAAGTGGGGACGGCGGTTGCGACTTAAAACTCATCCGCACGCATACAAAGCAATTCGGGTTAGTAGATTCGATGGATTCCCCTCACCGTAACTTGGTTCAAAGTTCAAGAGGTGAAAAATGTCATTCAACGACAAATTATTATCATTTTCGGTTATGAGTTTTCATTTTGATAACGTCATTGAAAATTTCTCGCCAAAGAATGGCGTTGACGCCGTTTCGACAACGACGATGACGACGACAATGACGATTACCATCGAGATTGGTGGCATAGCTAAAATGAGCTCGTCGTGCCAAGCGGCAAATGAAAGAATATTTATGAAAAGACGAATGCGATAATTTACACGAATTGTTTTCCCTCGAATCGTATGAATGCAATGGTAATGACATATCGTTTGTCATAAGTGTCTTATTAAAATAATCATTGGGTTGCGTTCAACTCGCACCGCACACCGGCTGACACACCACATTCTATCGCAATAATACCGTTTCATGTGACACATAACGGTTTCAATTATTTTCAAATGGAATTTCTTTTGCGGGTCTTGCCTTGTTGTTGTCATTCCCGTTATGTCAATCCCGTTATGTCATTCCCGTTGCCAAAAGCCCCGTTAGATTCAATTTGAGGAGCCAGGAAGAAATTTCACTAAAAAAAAATAACCGGTTGGACTCGAATTAACGGCAAGAGAGCATTAATTAATTGTTGTTGTTTTTTTCAAATAAAATTAAAAAAAAAAAAACCTGTTAATTCATTTTCAGATTCAATTCCCGGGTCGTGTGCCCATTGTAAATTCATATAACATCGTGTTTTCAATTATAATTGGGTGAATATCAAATCGCTCGAATGGCTTTGGATGTGTCAGACGGCACATTCCGTTGAATTCATTGCGGGCCTCGTCGAATATTTGTCCCAAATGTCGTCATCGTCTTCCTCTCATTTCACTAGATTTGAACGGCTGGGTCATAGATGGAGGTTTTTTGAATGAAATTTCCAGATGAAATTATATATGATTATGAGGATGTCATAATTCATATGACGATGATTTTCATAATAACATTGCCGAGTCAAAGCAAACCGAACAGAATACTTCAATTAAATGGGATGAATACTGTCGCCAGTGGTGGCTTCAATGGTGGGGCGGAGAACAATCAACATAATTACTCGCATGCCATTCATTCATCATGTGCTTTACGCTCTGAGGGTCTGTGCGAGTGAATTTGTTGTCTGTGTTTGTGCGGTTGAGACAACCGGATGCTCAACTTCAGAAAACCCCGTTAAATGAATCGCAAATCCCAACCGAATGTTTGATTGTGTTTCGACAACATTTTAATGGTTTTAACACAGTGTTTTACTGGCGCACACTTTTCGTGTGAATATTGAGCTCCGATTCGTGTGTGAGACGGCAATTTTATGTTCATTCATAACGGCACCAATTGTCGATTCGCATATGAAAATCACCATTTCCGTTTGAATAATCAGCTTCCAATTATTGGAAACCAAATGCTTGACAGAGTTGTGGATCCGCAAATGGCATGTTAAAGCATTATTGGCCATTCAGTTGGGGCCTACTGGCTGGTGAGAAACACACATTGGGAATTCCCGATGAAAATAACTAAATTTCATATTAAACCGCAACCGAATCACATCGACTACAATCACCAAATGATGCGTTCGATTCCGGTGAATTTTGCTTTTAGCCAAAAGCAATTCAACCGAAGCTGAAAGCTCGAAAATTATCTCAGAAATTGATGATTTTCGTTCCCGGCGAAAAATTTGCCAAGCGAAACCAAATGACTTCAACGATATCATCAAATTGAACCGACGATGCATTTCATAGCCTTACGTCGATTTCCGTTTCGCACACACGAATTATCGACTGGCAACAATGCATTTATTGGCCGAAAACATTATTGACTCCGACATTAAAACCGTAAACAGCGCATTTAATCTTCATGGCAGCCGCTGACTAGAATTCAACCGGCATTTCATCGACGATACTATACTCATTCCATGAAAACCAAATGGTTTAATGGAACCGAATCGGGTGGGGTGGCTGCTGGTTGGAAAATAAGTGGGAAAAACGATGCGAGGAATAATAATATTACCTCGAAAACATCCGGAGATCAATAAGGATGATCGTTGATTTAATGGAAAATCACCGCAGGACAATTTTCCATCAAAAATCAATCGACATCAAAAGCTAATCCTTTCATCAATCATTCCATTAGCCTTAAGAATTTGAGTACATCAGTCATCAGGCCATAATTTCGATTAATTACAAATAACCCATTTTTCATTTTGCTCAATGCGAACGGTAAAGAGAAATCGAAAAAAAAGTGGACAAAAAAACGTTAGCAACAACAACAACAACAAAAAAGCAAAAAAAAAAAAAAACAAGTTGAAAATGAAAATCAGCGTTCATATTTTGTCCGCTTTGGACGAACATAAATTGATCATGCTTACAACATACTCGAGCGCCACAAGCACACAGTCGGCCAAACACATCGATCGTGTTGATGCACGCAGACATGCACACCGACCAATATACACACTGGGCGAGAGTGAGAGAGAAAGATAGATAGTAAACAGAAGCGCGATAGATGGATAGAGTGAACGAGAATGAAAGAGAGAAACGTTGGAAAATTCATCGAGAGAATTTTCCCCATCAAACATGTGTTTCTCCTCGGCATGTTTGCCATTCGCTCCGCAACTGAATTCGCCTGTCGCGCGTTCTCTCGCTTTTCGTTTTACGGAAAAAATTGAATGGAAACACTGAACAATTTTCATCTCAGTTGCTTTTTAACTGTCGAGGAAATTGTATCGTCATTCGGTGTAGCCTCACACAACGTAACGGAAAACACACAGTCAGAAAGGCGTTTTGTATTTGGTTGGTCGGGTTCGGTTCACGTTGCGAGTGTGTTATACGTTTGATTCGGGAATCGGCCAATCGGTCAAATGTGAACAATATTCTCCAGCACGCAATCGAACAGTGTGTCTGCGAGTGTGTGTGTGTTTGTTGTTTTTTTTTTATTTTGATTTTTTTTTTTTTTTGCTTTGTTGTTCGGGAAGTTTATCGAGCGAGTGACATTTTGCGAGAACTTGATCGAAATCCGCGCCGCGAAAAGCGAATCCAAACAAATTGAATCAGCTCGAAACAAACATAATCGTGAAGTACAGTGTGCGATTCCCGTTTCGATCGTTGTGGCAGCGGTTCGATGCAATTCATTGTGTGACTGCACGCGCGATAGTCGAGTTATTAACGCAAATAATGAATCAAAAGGAATGTTGATTGGAAAGTCGTAAATGAGAAAAAAAGGAAAATGTGCGCTAATTGAAAATACGTCAATTCACTTTGAATGCAATATCGGTCGACTCTGAGAGAATTATTGATGCGATTGTCGGAATTAACGAGTGACTGGCGACAACGGTAACGATCTCGCATTGATCACACGATTCATCCAACAGAGAAAAAAGAAAAGAAACGGAATTCGGTATTCTTGCCTTGATTTCGATTCCACAAGCGAATCGAATGTGTTTTGTTCCACTCTGTGTCTGTGTGCCGATTAAAGTGTGCCAGCAAACGTGTTCCTGAAGAATGTCACAAAAAATTTTTTAACTTCGAATATTCGCATGTTGTTCGTATTATAATATATGATATATTTCACTGTCATATTCTTCTGCAACTTACGGAGGGTGTGTTCAATCATATTTTCCGTGTGTTTTCTTCTTTTCGTTTTCATTCATTTCGTTTCGTTCATTCGTTTTGTTTTCGTTTCGTTTTGAGTTGTCTTTTTTTGTCGTTCGTCCTCATCATTTTCCATTCTTATTTTCATAGCCCATCGATTCTTTTCTTCTGTCGCCTTTGATTCGATCACACAACACTTGAACTGTATTTCGTTCATTTTGAATCATTTTTTGTCTCTTTTTCCGTTTTGATTTTATTTTTTAACTTTTCTGTCGTTTTGATTTTGTTTGTTCTTATACACACACACACACACACTCACACACCAAAATCACAATCACAAATGAGATACTGTCATTCACCCCGTTCGTCTGCGTCCTGGCATCCATCCATCCACCGTAGCATGTTCACATAATCGAAACTTTTCAAGCAATCAACTCGCTGACTGTGTGTCGTTGGACGATTTATCGACAAGTCGTGTCCCTCTTGTACCCTCTTGTCTTGACTCACAATTCGTTATGACACTCATTCAACATACACGTCATTCCTCCTGAGGCAAATGATGGCAATCGAAATGTTACCCGTGATTGCATTCGATCGATACGCTGACATCATTCATTGGATCATCGCTATAGCACCGTCTCAGAATCGATAAATCACCGCCAAAGTGTTGTACGCCATGCAAAAATGCAATTAGTATGGCTGACGGTCAAACCGCTGCCGGTTCAGTCAACCGTTAAATCGTCTGGCCACAACGTCATTCACATGATGATGTCATCAACATACGGCACACCAGCCACCCATTAATTCATCACATTCTGTTCGATGGACGATTTCATAATGGCTCCATGACGAATGAGCTATACGTCATCTTAATGGGTTGCCGTCCCGTAAACATTGTAACGGTCACACGAACGCAACCGTAAAAAGCCGAAAACAAAAAACCCGTTGGCATTTTTTAATGAACGTCATCCACCAAAGTCCTGCGTTTTCCAAAAGAAATTCTCGACTTTTTCTCCTCATTAATTCACTTCTCGCACGCTCAATGAATCCACCCGATCGGACCGATTCTCCTAAATCGACCGCGACGAGTTATATTTATTTCAGAAAATTTATTTTTCATGAAAATTTATGGCTTGTTTGCTATTTATAATCGAGCCGTAGTGAAAGAAAAACAAAATATAAACAGCCATCATCATCAAAAACAACAACAACAACAACGCGACCGATGCGACGACAAACGGGAATTGCATGATGCCACTGTCAGAGCTCAGTCCACTTTGATATGGCGACAACAACACATGAATCGACGAATGTAGAGGATTAATCATGTTGTTGTCCGTTTGCTTATGCAAAACAACAACCGTTACTCAAGCGGAAAATTATCATCTCCGATGACTTGACGATGCAACGGAGAGACAAATCGTCGTGATGAGGCTGTGTGTCGTGTGGACGATGTGTCATTTTGAATTCGTTTTTTTTCTTTCGTGTGCGGTTTATTTTCGAATGGATTTGCGTTTTGCCGACGACCAACAGTCGGTTCAAAGAAGTTCGAGAAAATTCACCAAATGAAAAATCACGGAAATCAACGCGACGGAATTTGTTAACTCGCTTGACACACAGCCGCTGACAACCGCCTGAATGCCGACACATTCACATTGGCGTTTTTCGGTTCTGGTTTATTTTACGGGCAGCATTATTCACACCTGCTGTTTTCCATGCCAAAGTGATAATCGTGTTTTCGGTTTAGCATTTTTTTTTTTTGCCAAATGGTTTTTCGGCGCGCATCTTGTGCTACCATTTTCTGTTGAGTTGATGATTACACGGGCGTAAGGTGGATCCTTTCAGATTGAGACATTTGCATATTTTTCAATTGAATGAACTCGCTTTTCATTTCAACTTTAAATCAACGACATTGAACGCCCTCACTCGAATATGGATGCGTTCTCTCGAGGACCATCATCACACCAAACCGGTTGCTTCGTTTCCAAAGAAATCTCCCAATTTGTCGGAAGAGCACATGAAAAACCCTCTACAAATCCACTTTGGCCTAAATCGACACTTGACAAAAACTCTGAAAATCCCATTAAAGCCCATTCAAGCCTCGATCCAAGCGACAAACAAATTGAATAATTCTCCTCGAAAACGCAGTGCAATGCAAATGAGTTGAGTCGCAAAAAAAAAAAAAATGAACTTTCAAGTGGCGTTGTGTTACGAATGCATTCCCCAAATGCTGTTCATTCTCAGAGAATAATTCATTGTTGGTGAATTTGTTTTCCGAACTGTTTTGAACAATTGAAAAGTGCAAAGAATGAAGCTCATCGTCTTCGTCACTGGCTGCCCATTTTCAACGTCATCATCCACCTTCTGGAACATTCCGGAAGCAAAGTGATATCGCCCGACCCGTGAACATGACTATCGAACTGTTTACATAAAATCCATACTTCAGCCTCAACAGCACCACAATACACATTTTGTTAACATTTTCCAAAGAGCATGTTGTTCATTCGTCGGATATATCAACGTTGTTCTTCATGATGTGCTTTTCCCGTGTTTTTCCTTCTGCGCCTTCTGCGCCTTCTGCGTTTTTATTCTCTCTGCCATCGTCGACGTTGTTGCTGTTGTTGTTGTTGGAGTTGTTGTTGTTGATTTTTTCTTGTGCTGCTCTTCATTCCGTCATCCGAACACGAAACGCATGCGTATCCAATGCTGATACGCCGACCGACCGGAAAAAAGGAGGAAAAAAAACGAACGTAAAAAAGTCAATTCTTTGGCGGGCGCGCTGTATCTCATAATTATAATCGTAATGTCTATTCAGTGTTATAATAATAATATGTTTCGTGTTTCCGCCACCGAGCGAAATCGTCAGTTTCACAGAATTCACCGCAAAAAGCATGGTTGGGAAGCCCATTCAGCCCGACAACCCATCCATATTCGTGCGTGTGATATGTTCGACGGTGGTTGTGTGGCTGTTACGTTGTCTGTTTTCAGTGGCTTTGTCGGCATTGTACGATGATTGTGTTATTTCATCTGTGCTGGTCGTCGAACATTTCTTTTTCCGCATGCCTGCTACTGTCGAGAAACGCAAACACATACACACACAAACATAGTCACACGCATAGTATTCGGCATCGTCACAAAATGCGTTATGAAAATTTACGGTTCATTATTCAAATGGGTTTTCGTTATACGCATTTTTCCCCGTCGCAGCCTCTTCTCATCTCATTGTTGTCTTTCGATGATGGTTTGGCGGTTGGCCTCCATTGTGATCCATTCAACACCAACTACTGAAGGCCATTCATCCGGTTCTTGTTCGAATATTTGTTCCGTTCGTTTATCCATCGATCCGTCAACCCTCAATTGCGTGGAAGAAGCACGCTGCACGGGTGGGATAGGGAGGAGGGAAGAGGACGAGAAAAATATTGTTTATTGCTTTCGATGATGGCATGTACGCACGTCGAACATTACGCAATACGCCGTCATCCCATAAACGCACCCACTCGCCACTTCATTCAAACGAGCGACGAGATGTCATTTCGGTATTTTCCCATCAAATGTACATTGGCATCGTGTCCTCATCGAATCGAAATCTTTAATATTCCGCTTTGAGGATGTTGACGTGCTTGAACCGGTTTTGAATGACCGTTCACATTGTTCGGTTTGCATCAAAGCTTCTCTGCGTCCCAGTCATTCAGTCGCCGTCGTCTTCTTCAAACAGAATCATGTCATCAAATTGCTCCTCATCCATTTTCAGTCAGTCGTCTCCGCACATAAATGCACTTTCAACCCGACCGAGCGACAGCAATATTTTTTTTCTTCTTCTATTTTTTTTCATTACTTCCACTCTTCTCACATGTTTACATCACAAACACTTGATTCCGCTTGGAAATGAAAAGCACTTCTTGAATCAAAACACACTTGAGCTAACGAATGAGTTCGGTGGAGGCACTACGAACGCACCACCATCACCTCAACCACCTTTTGTTGGTATTTTTCTTTTTTTGGTTTTTGTTGGTTGTTTTTTTTGCTACTTTACACATTTTTGGTCTCACTCTTTTTTGAAAGCCAAAAAAAACCATCAGATTTTAATCATCAGCGCAGACGATTGCGTGCGATCACCAATTCACGCCTCGAAATCATTTCATTCCATTTCCGGTTGTTTATTTCGAAGCGGCTGGTTATCGAGCAACGCATGCAATCGATTCGTTTGCAATCACAAAAATTTCGATACATTTCCATTTGCTGACAGATTGAATGTTTCAGCGGATGACGACGACGAGCGTGAGTTTTGCGTGTGGGCGGCATCGTTGATTTTCGATTTTTGAATAAAAACAAGCATTTTTTTTCGCCTCGACATCATCGTCAACGTCGACAGTTTTTGCCGCTTTGCACCAAATCATTTAACAAAATAAATTATCCATCATCTTCAATCGTCGGCCAACATTGGTGTCAACAGCCGTTCAGTTTAAATTTCGAAAAAAAAACGATTGATGAATGAAATGCCGAATGCCATTTGAATTACACACACAATTGGTGGCTGTGAATGAAATTGAAGCGATTGATTGTGAAAATAAATCGAATGAATTTTCTTTTAGAGTTTTTCCTCTTGGCTTTTTCCCCGAACCGAGAATGGATTTGCCAATCG
>JANSTV010001008.1:0-17054 GCA_027564135.1 Lestremia cinerea
GTGTGTGTGTGTGTGTGTGTGTGTGTGTGTGTGTGTGTGTGTGTGTGTGTGTGTGTGTGTGTGTGCTCATGAATAAACGTCGCGGGGAATATCTGCATTGGCATTCCTTGGCTCGACCCGAATTTGGGGCGCATCTCGAGGATCGTTCGATTGCATTTCCACATCGAATGCGGCCGGTAAAACCAGCCACTTGAAATTCAATTTCGGGAAAGAAGCTTCTTCGATTATTTTTTTTATTTATATTTTTTGATCAAAATAATTTACGATGACTTTTCATTCTGGTCATTTTTTGAATAAATATGAATTAAAATATATTCAGTGACGTCGTCGAGCGAATGGACAAACAGAAAAAAACAAAAAAAAAATTCCAAAAAAAAATCGAAGCGAAAAAAATCATCGCATTTCATGTCATCAAAAGGAACCGGCACACTGAGAGCCGATGTTATTGTGCCGCGTGTGCGATGGTTCATGCGAAAACGAGAGAAAAAAAACATTCTTTAAAATGATTTTCTGAACTGGAATAAAAAACGTCTTTTTTTAGAATTGACATAACAACATTCGAAAAGTTCAAAATCTCATGATTTTTTCTCTCTTTCGTTTTATCTAATTTTTTCCTTTTTTCGGATTCTTTTTTCGTTTTTTGTTTTGTTTTAACCATTTTGCTTTATGCTGTTGCTGTCGACATCACGAACGAAATAATAATAATAATAAAAATGGCAAATAAAGTGAAATGTCGCGCGCGACCCAAGTGAGAATCGCTCAACAAGAATGCGAAACGTTCTGAGTTCGCCGAGACGAGGAAGGTGGAGGAACTTTGTCTTCGTCGTTAGCTTCGTCTTTATCGTCGTCGGCGGCCCGGCAGAGGAATCCGAGCGCTGACTTTCACTTGAAGCCCGAGTGAGATATCACATGAAATGAATTACAAATCAACATCAGACGGTTCGATTCATGAATGATCAATTTCGAAATGCGGCAACGCCACCGAAAATCATCGCATTCATCGTCTCGCTCGTGAATAATTAACATTCATCGAAAGACTCTTTTTTTCGCCGCTGCTCTCTGTTTTTGTTTATCACTTTGAAAATCTTTTTGTTTGCATACAAATTGCGATGCATGCTTATTGTTTGTGATTAACATTTGTTGGATGTTTTTCTCTTTTCCTCGTCGTCGCATTTGATCTGGCTGGCTGGCTAGCTGGCTTTTTGGTCGGTTGGCTGGCTGGCTGGCTGGTTGGTGTTTTTGGGTGAGTGTGCTTGTTCAATCATCATTGACCGAGCGAAAATACCCAAACATAAACAAAGCAGCGGAGCAACGGCGGCGACGGCGGCGGCGGTGGAGGCCCAGAGAAAAAACCAAACGAAAATCAAAACAAAAAAAAAATGAGCAGAGAATGAGAGAGAGAGAGAGTAAGCGGTAGAGAGCGAGAAAAAACAGTATATTTTCGAAAGAGAGTGTTTTTATTGATTATAATCAAGACAAATTATCGTAATGCGTCAAAATTTAATATATTTTGACGTCAAAACGAAATTTATTGAAATCGATTTTTATTGATTTATTTGTTGTGTATTCGGAGAGTCGTCGACTTCGTCGTCATCGGCATCGTCATCGCCATCGCCATCGCCATCGTCGTTCAACAATCGCACAACCGAACGACCGACCGACTGAGGACGATGACGACTGATTTTTCGGATAGAAAAATATTTGAGTGTTTTTTGGGCGAAAGAGCATTCATCAATATTGGAAATAAATATAAAATGAATGGATTTCAAAAACAAATATTCAAATCGATGAACGAGAAATGACTCTTTCATGGAACGGCTATGTGTCGCACTGTTCACTGCGGCTAATAATGATGTCGAATGATGCGCTTGTGTGCGCCTCGTTTCGTACGTCAATAATTGTCATCGATGTGTGCCGATGCGAGTGAGTCAGGGCATGTGTCTCTGCGGGTATCTGTGTGTGTGTGTGTGTTTGCGATTTTGGCCAGGCGACAACAACCAATATATTATCGTTCGATGATATTCAATGGCATTGCAATTCAACAGCGACACAAGCATCTACATCAATTTCAGCTTCTGGTTTGTTGGCTCGACCATCGATTCGAACCGAAACTCCACAACTGGCAATCGTCAGAGCGAACAATGCGATCGATAGCAGATCGACCGTACCACCAACTCAGCGACCATCCACAACAAACCGAAAATCAATCGAACCCCGATATTAAACATTAAAATATTATAAAATATGTATCAATCGACAGTCAGTCAGTTTCGAAGATGTTCCATCCCGATGAATAACTTATGTAATATTTTCAACAATCATTATTCTTTCATATTTCGATAGATGTCTTGAATTATGTATTTAAGCCAATCGAGTATGAATAAATTCCAACTAAAATAACCATAAGCATAACCGAAGATTTGCAATGCTTTTATGATTAGAGAGAATGTGTGACGACGACGACGACGACGACTACACCAACAGCAACAACAACCGCAAAAAAATTGCAAACCACGAGGAGGATGACGACGACGACGACGACGACGAAAACGTCGACGATAACATTGATGATGACGACGGCAGTTTTTCAGTTTGTCATAATTTGAATTGGAGAAATGATTGATGGTTTCGCTGATTGCTGGATGTCACTTGTAAAAGATTTGTTGGTTATTCAAGCGAAATGGGCGAAAGGTGAATCGATTTCCGGCCCTCGCCGGTCCTCGCCCCGCACCAAGTACGCTAGCGACGAACGTTCACCGCCCCATCAATTTTCCAAGTTTTCAATGATTTGCCAAGTTCTCGAACCGACGCGACCATGTCATTTGTTTGGCAGAAGCTTTTTGCTAGCACACAGGGTCGCAGTCGAATGCTTCAATTCAAATTGAAATTCGCGTCTGTGTGCGTCTGTGTCTGTGTGTCTCTGTCTATCTGTGTATCTGTGTGTTTGTACGTGTATGTGCGAGAGAGCACGGTCACCGTGGTCAGAGTTCCACCAAGTTTTCAATGCTCTGATGCAATGCGGAAATTAACCGAATCGCCCACAATGAGGGGCACATTGATTAGAAGAAATCATCGTGAGTGTCTGTGTGTCTCCGGCTGGCTTGCGGGAGAAAGTAGTTGTGCGTCTCTTTCGAATAGACCGCTTTCAAATGCAACAATTGCCGTGCCGCTCTGACTGCAGCACAACACAAACGCCGCGCATTTTTGGCATATTGCCAACAGTCTTGAGCAAACTTTAATAAATACATCGAGTCGTTCTAATTATCTCGAAATTCGATGGAATATGCGAAAATATCATGGAATTCAAATGAGGAAAACATAACAATTTTTGATATTTGAATCACAGCGGCAGCAAATAACATATTACCAGAACGAAAGACACGACACGACCAACAAAGTTGAAGTTGAGCAAAAAAATAAAAATAAACGATAAAAAAATACATTGAAAAAATTGAATAAAAATTCTGTGAAACAGTTATATATTGGGCGACAGTGGAGTGTTGATCGCCGTTCCTGCTTAAGTGTAACCCGGTCCCCCGGCCGAACTGGACGACGATTGAACGATCACGAAACTTGTTCTATCTACGAATTAAAAATTCATTTGAATAATTCGAATATTAAAATCGATGTTTTTTGTCATCGCTATCCGTTATCAGCGGGCACTAAGCTCGCAGTGTCGTCTTCATCGTGGTAGCCGTCGCCGCCGTTATCGTCCTCTTCGTCGATGAGTGAAGCCAATGTTCACCCGTTTATTTGTGGCAGTTTATTACTGGATTGATTAATTAAACACAAGACGACAACCGACCGACGAGCGGCCAAAATACGGAAAAAAGAAGCGTCCAACCACACATCGCACATTCAGTAATTTTCCGAAATCTTTTGCGATGAGGCAACATCGCACCAGCCGAGCCAAAGTATCCGTGCACCAAAGACAAATCGCGACGATGAACATCGAGTCGAGCCGAGCAGAAACGACCGAAAGAAGAAATCACACAATTTGTAGCATAATATTGTTTATCTAATTATCATAGCTCTTAACGTTTACCATTAATTTTAATAAATATTTCAAAATTATGCGTTGATTAGAATTTATGTTGGTTTTTTTTCTTCTTCTTTTTTCGGTTTTTGCTTCTTTCGTTCGGTTTGTTCGCCTCGGTTTGCCTATTTTGATGCCCATTGATTGTTATTTGCTCGGGCACGGATCAAATCAATCGAAACATGGCGATTTCTTTCTTGAGCCGCCACACACACACACACACGCGCACGCACACGCACGCACACGCGTACGCAGTCAACACTCGAGCCAACAACATCGGTGTCGGTCGGTGCGTGATAATAAATTCGACGTAGGCTCATTCTGCAATGTGAATGGCTGCATTGTTGCGACTCGGCGCAGCGAGAAACAATCAAGCGTGGGTTTCACCAATGCACTTTGCTGATTGAACGCCGCGTTTCGCATTCACTCAAACAAAACACACTCTGCACATTTGCTTGCATCATTTGCGCTATTGAAATCGAAGGAGAATCAAGTGGAAGCAAAGCAGGAAAACGAAGGGGCAAAGACAACGTTAATTGTTGGTTGATTGATTCGAAAATCTGCTGGAATCTCGTTTGAATTTCGAGCTAAATATTTGACGAGCCAAGCACACACACACACGACCACAGACACAGACAGACAAAAACGAAAACTTATCGAACATCCGACGATGGGCAGCAAAAAATTAATTAGTATCAATAGAAACAACAATGCATAAATTAGTCGTTGTCGAACAAACAAAAAGTGGTTTGTTTTTTCTGACGCTTTTTTCGGTATTTTTCTTCATTTATTAGCTGGCTCGAATGTGTCCTCTGGCGGGATGAGGCAAACCATCACGTCGTTTGCGATTCTTGTTCATTCGCGTGATTTACATTTGGCTGAATAATTAACGAATGACATATTCACAGAAGTAAGACTTCCACACCTGGCACATTTCCATCGTTCTAATGACCATTCTGAGGCTGCGGTTTTTACAAGAAATTCCGCATTTCGGTATTTCATTCCCGATGACGATCAACGGTATGTGTGTGTGTGTGTGTGAGTGCGGTGATCAATCGCACGGAACGACTCAACTGATGAATCCCAGGCAGTCTGATGTGATCAAAATTATAAATTGAATTCCGATAAATCGACGGTGATTATGATTGCCGAATATAATTTATGGTGCCTGGAACCAGCTCCGGGAGAGCATTCATCCACGCATCGTGGACTCGAAGCGGTCGATCGGTCGGTGCGATGTTCATATTTTCAAGTTTGCTCAGCAGACAACTTGTGTTGCGGTTTCGACTTGGTAACAGGCGGTTCGTTCTTTTTTTTTCATTTTCGATCAATTCTCGCGCATCAAATTCAAGAATTAGAAAAAAGCCGAAAAATTAGTGAAAAAAAAAATGTTTATATTCTGGATTTTTGCGACAAGTTTTGGTTTTTTTCTCTCTTTCATTTCGGTTCGAAACAACGATTCTCGTCGATTTGGCTATTTCAAGTTCAATCCCAGGCGAACGGTGGCCAATGAAGAGAGCAAACAACAGAAAAGCCGAAATGAAAAAAAAAGTTTTGGCGAAATTACCTTCTAATATTCGGGAATATGATATTTATTTGATTTTAGCACACCAATCAATTTTACATAATAGTCGTATATATTATTCTGCTTAGGCTTTGGTATTTGAATAATGTTTCGTGCAATAACGAGGGACTAAACGGCCTGGAGACAGAGCCGCTAAGCAACCGACAGGCGATCGGCAATTTTCGTTTCTTCTTCCTTCTTCTTCTTCTTCTTCTTCTTCATCTTTCACTTAATGAATTTCACAAACAACAATAGCCGAAGATCACGACTGGATATTCGATGCGAGAGCACAGTGTCAGTGCCGGGATTTCGAATGTGTCAAATCATCAATGAATATTAGTCATTCTAATTTCCGGTTCTCTGGTCTAAAAGACAACAATCCAAATGGATTTTCGGTTAGACACTTTGTTACCTCTTCGACAATGGTCTTGAGTGACGTAAATCCGATAAGAACACGTTTATTAACGATTTTTTTTCTTGTTTCTTCTCCTTTTTCAATTTCGTCATCTTCTTCTTTGTTTGATGATTTCGGCAATTCGAAAATGAGAAGGTGAAAAAAGTCACTCTTCTCTTCGAACTCTAATTTTTTTTTGTTTTTTTCTCCGTTCGCTCCCCGCTTAGATGCCGTTCAATTGATCACTGGGCGAGTGTGGATGTCAGCCTTTTCGTGGGGGAGGGTGGCCGAACACGTTTTCCCATCAAATTGACCTTGCCGTTTCTCGAAGCGAAATTCATCAAATTTCAGGTTTTTGTTGACCATTTCGATTCGAATCGACAGGCATATCACCGATCCGAATCAGACACGCACACCATCGCACCGATTCCCATAGGCGAATATCCATGCAATGACCGATGGTATTCTCAATCATCTGGCAATAGGCGAACTTTTGAATATTCCAAATAAATTTCAACTAATTTTTTCGTTAATAAATCACAACTCGAAACTTGTTAGAAACTTGCCAAACAATTTGCAACATAATATGCGAGAGATCTCTTGATTCTGTCACTATGGTGCGTTCCGTATGGCGAATTAAACGGTTGCCATTAATTATGTAAGCCCGGGTGGGATTTGACGATTTGATTGGCTCTGGTTTTTCGATTCTTTTTTGTTGTTGTCTTGTTTTCCGCTGAAAACGAATCCTTTCGCCGATTCTGAGAAAACACTCGAAACGGTCAATAACCTGGACCAGGCCCTTCCAGTCGGCCAATTGGAAATCATCAGAACCGCACAAGAGCTAAGCTCAATTTCACGATTCGATTATCATTTGCTTCATTCGTCGTCGTCGACGTCGTCGTATTCGTCAGCGTCACCGTCATTGCTCGTCGTCGCCGTCGTCGCGCGTTCATTCATTCCGTGTGATTTGTTCGTATGACGGTGAAAAAAGACTTCGATTAAAAGTAAAATAAAAACCATGAAATATTGAAATCTTATCGACCAAAAACCCGAATATTTTTTTGCCGTATGTTTTCATTAGCATAATCCAGTGTGTTCTTTTTTAATGAATTTTTCGAAAATCAACATCAAAGCGACACACAGAAATAACGAAAGAAGAAGAAAACGAGAAAAAAAATCGGCATTTACGTAAGCAATGGTTATTGGATGTCCATATATTCGATCAGAAAGATCATTTCGCTAACATGCGATGACCGAAAGTAATAGGCCGCACCGGCAGCACCAGCAGCAGCGGCACCATCATCACGATCAGCGCGACCAGATAAAAAAAACAAAAACAACAAAAAAAAATCACGCGAAACTCACTGAAAATGCGAGACGCTCAAACTTTGCATGCTTTTCGATGTGACAATCTGCGATCCATCACTTCATCAACGATTATAATCGCATTGCCTACTTTATTCTTATAATTGAATCATTGTTTGATTATTTTATTTCCATTTTGATGGGCGATGAGAACGATCACGTTCCTCCAAATGGCAAGTGATATTTATCGATGTTTGACTCGGTGACTTTCGGTTAATAAGCTCCCATTTAGAATAATCGGTGAAGCCGACGATGCCGAGACTCGGTTGTCGTCGTCATCGCCGTCGTCGTCGTCGTCGTCATTCTAGTCAACACACAAAAAATTGTATTTTTTCCGTTTTTTTTTTTGCCAAAGCGATTGCAAATGGAATTTCTCGCCATAATTTTTTCTTTCCTCAAACATTTTCGCAATCGACCATATTTTCGTAAAAAATCGATGCATAACCTCTATTACGCGATTCGACAACAATAACGGGCCGTCTTTTCGTTGAGAATTCCATTAGGCAATCACAATTCGTACCGCGAAATATGAAAACGAGACAATCGGAACGGTCGCCGTCCGCAGCGGTGAAAAATGGCATGGAAGTTGTTTTGTGTGTCATTTTGCGTATTTCTTACAATTTTCGTACAAAAATTGGTGGCGACGACTCTCACTATCGTCTGCGGGACCAATGTGCGAACGGCGATTACGACGAAAAAAAATGGAAAAATAAAAAAAAAATAAAAAAAAATGTCGAGTCTGTTGGACTCATTTGCGCAAAAGTAAAATATTTCACAAAACTGAAATGCTTGAATGCAGATCAATGAAAGCGCTTCAGCAAAATTCCCCCATGAAAAATTTCACATTTCAAATCATCGGCATCTTAGTCATTTATGACTGCGGCCCAACTGCGGCGATCGGAACAAGTCTGCCATTGAGGTGAATTTTAGTAGGCTACAGCGGAATGGTCTGTTTTTTTCGTTGTTTTATGGCTTTTTAGAATGAATTTATTCATTTCCATTCATCGCAGCAAGACATTTCAAACGTCTTGAAATCGATTGCTCAAACATCAAACAAGCCAACGAAGAAACGAATGGCAAAAAAACCAAGCAGAAAAAGAAGAAGAAGAAGAAACAAAGTCGAAAAGAAATCCGAGTCGTTCCTCAAAATGAGCGGATCGAGTCAAGGAAATAACAATTCCGAGGAATGGCTACTCACCAAATGGACGCTTATCAGAGTCCCATTAATACCTTTCACACAAACGACACATTTTAATGGAAACTAAATCAATGATATGGCCAATTTGTGGCTTCTTGTGCCTGTTCGCCTTTTAAGACGAATCGAAATGAAGCAACTTAACAAACCGCGATAACCGGTATGCACACATCCCGCTGGGCACATGAACTTTACCGTGATCCTCTCACCGGTGAATCTCCACGCGTCCACGGATTCTAATACAGATTTTCGGTCAAGATGCCTTCAACACTGTTGTCTCCACTCCGTTTCATCGAAAGCGAAACTTGAACGTTCTCGTTCGACTGTTGTCGCTTATTTTCGGTTATTCATTCGACGGCTCCTCGTCACGGCGAGCCAAGTCGACAACAGCTATTCCGATCGGCTCACGATGAACCGAACAATGTGAATTCCACCAGTTTGAAATGAAATGATGGAAAAGGTTATTCGACTATTGTGCATTGAAAGTCATAAATATACGATGGCAACGTGTGCACCGCAGTACAAAACAGGTGAACATAATTGAACCACGAAAACCCATATAATTGTCTACATCGCGTACCCGTGCAAGTTACGAGAGACATGAACACTGCATTCGAAAGATTCATTGCTTCTTACGATTTCGATATTTTTGATCTTCCACTCTTTCTCCCTCGGCCGTGCCAACGAAAATGCATTCACTTCCAACACACAATGATGACGGAGACTCAACGAGAATGCTCTATCGTGAATGGCATTGGCACAGCAGAGATGGGATCTGTCGTGGCATTTGGCTCGGTTGGACGGAGCTGGAGCTGCAATTGACAATTGAGGGAGCGTTTGATGGTCCCCATCACTTTGACAGTGTTCCATGCGCTGCCGATGAGCCACTCCACAGTCCCACTTGACCGCTTTGCCCGAGTGTCGGACGCATCGGTGGCAAAGTGCTGGCCCATCTCTGATTGGCATCCATCTCCAATTCCCAAAACAATGATAAAAATAAAAAAAACCGAAAAGAAAAGAAAACATGACCATCCACAGCCACAGCATATCCACAGCGTACCGAAACCGAGCCATGTTTCATGCTGTAATGAATACAATGAATGTATTCAAAATGATTGTCAAAGAACAATTATATTCTCTGTATTTCGACAATCATCATCTGTTATTCCCTTTGAATCAGTGTTCTTCTCATATTTAGTTTCTTTCAACGTTTGTTTTGTTCGGCTATTATCGTCGTCGTCATCATCATGTTGCTTGCATGTACACACACACACACACACACACACACACCAGACCATACCAATGACGCATACCGCTCGTTGTCGTCACCAAAATGTAAGAGAAACAGATTTACATAACACTTGTAAGAATGAATAGTTAATTGTTGAATTACATTTTGTGTGTCGCGCGTGGTGCTCTCGATGGTAAGTTGGCCGTTTGTCAGTTTGTTGGTCGGTTGGGTTCGGTCCGCTTCGGTTCGGTTCGGTTCGATTCGCTTGCTCATTTAGTTTCGGTTCATTCCGTCCCATGCCGTTCCGTTTACAAACAGTTTGGTTAAATAATAACATTCAGCGGGCAAAATGAACAACGAAAAATCGTCATAAACTGCACAACACCAATCGTAAATTGTACGAACGCAAAGCAAAGTAAAAGAAAAAGAAAAAGAAAAAGAAAAAAAGAGAGAAAAAACACATCGAAAAACGAAAAGTAAAATCAACAACAACAACAAGAAACCAGTCCGGCAGTTAATCAGTCAGCCAGTCAGTCAATCGAACATTTCGATTTCAATGGAAATATCATTGCGCTCAAAAAACCGCAGGGTAATCAACGATTTTATAAATGATTATCATTTTCAGTATGGTTTTCAAGCCAATCCGTACTTCACGAATGGTCAACAATATGAAAACACACACAGACACACACACACTCACGCAGACCACTCCGAGCTGAAGCCAACTGGCGAACGGGTACCGTATGGGATAATGATTTCGTTTGCCGTTTTCATCGCGCATTATTGATGCATGGCTTGCCGGTGATCGTGGTGCGGCCACTTTTCGGTATCGAACTGAATATAACCGACAATTCGATTGTCCAATTGTTAAATCGGCGAGCAGATGAAAGTTTTCAACTATTCCATGATGTATTTCAATTTTCATCTGATGATTTGATTTTTGGAATTATTTGCGTTACATTTCGTTTCTTTCGCACCGTACCTCACCGCACAGTGACGTGTTTTTGTGTGTGTGTGAATGTGGTGCTTGTTGATCATTGTGTGTTTTGCCTACGGCCGCCCCGGTCGCTTCGCATTGCCCATTCAAATTCATTCATCAATTCGCATCATGCAAAAATTATGTCGCACCCATTTAATGAGACAATCATAGTCGCGTACAATGCGCGAAATGACAGTCAGTTTAGCCGTTTGGTCGAGCGGTCGAGCGGTTTGGCGAATTGGCCAGTCGATTTGTCGGTCCATTCATTTTCTCTCTGGGCGCTGCCCCTTCCCCCGAAAATGTCGGCATCGCGTTGTCATCATCACTCCTAAGGTTTTCGCGCGCGCAGTGCTTTATTACAATTTCATATATTTTTACTTGCGCACGCTATTTCAAAAGGAGCATCAGCCGAATTGGAATCGTAACAATGTTAATTGGTTTCCATAACGCCAGCCGTCATTTGTTGGTTTCGGTTTTGGTTATGAAATGTCGTTCGATTGGAGCCGAACCGAAATCGATATTGAAATCGAAGCCGAAGCCGAAACCGAAAGGAAACTCAACAGCCGCTGAAGGCTGTTTGGTCGATTGCTATTGTTGAGGCCCGACTCGACGCGACTCAACTCTGGTGGCTTTGCAAAACTGACGGTGATTCTCGGTTCGCAGCATCCCAACGTGTGCGCCCGCCCAATGAACGAGCTCCGTTCGGCGCCCTCTCATTCAAACGGTCGATTTGCGTGCGCGAACTATTTTCGATTTCGATTGTGAATTGGCTTCAATTAAAAACCAGCGCAGATATCCATTTTAGGTGAATTTGCATTCGTGCCGTTTCGAACATGCGACACGACACCGAACTGACCTACAACCACAACAGAATATGCTTCGTTTTGCATAACATTTCGATGTACAATCGAGTCAACAGCAGCGGTTGCACAAATACTCGCGACGGTTTTTTGGTTTATCGGTTTGGTGCGAATTTCGGTTTCGGGCGATTTCGATGTGTGACTCAGTGGACGGACGCGAACGGCAATTTGTAAACAAAAACCGAAAACCGATGAATACACCCCGACGGTCGATGACAAATTCGAAAAGATTTTTGTTCCAAAACAAAATTCAAAGTCAAAGGTGTAATGCTGTCGTCTGTCTTGTGCGGTGCCGTCGATTGTCGTCGTCGTCGTCGTCGTCGTCGTCATCGTCGTCGTCGTCATCGTCGTCGTCGTTGTCGACATCAACGTCATCATCACCGCGGCCCATTCGACCGGTGTCAAAGTGATGATTTTTGAAATGCGTGAAAACATTTATTTTATGGCTTGTGCGCAGGTTATGATGATTATGATTATGATTATGTTAATGCGCATTACAGATTCAGGCATTAAGCACAATACCAAATGGACAGTTGACACCGTAGGTTATGGATTGACTTTGACGTAATTGCCATAAACGGAATGGATAATCGCGATCATCCCGTTTACACGAAATTCTCTGTTTTGACGTCATTAATCTAGAATTTGGTGCGCGCAACGCATTGCAAGCGACGACCTAAGCCGACGGGCTGTGCATTGTCGACGCGGCTTTTAACATTGGATCGGTGAAATTTGCATAATTGGTGCCATCAATCGAATGGCTCATGTCATGGTTGTCATTTGGCCAATATCTCACCGGCAACGATGACTCGCTCCGGCTCGAAATCTGGTCAAAGCAAATGCCGGCGAAACTCACAAAAATGCTTCAATCAATTTATTTTCGATGAAATGTCAACGCAATGAACCATGTCGCTGATCGCACACAAGTAAGAACTCTATCGCATCGCTTTCACCGTCTTTCGACTCGAATTTTGCGCAAACGTCAATTTTCAGGAAGTCAACTGCATTCTAGTTGGTCGCATGGAATCCACTTGACAAACAGGAAGACGTAGACGATCTTCGCCAGCATGATTCAATCAGCGGCTATGTCATTTGTCTCGTCAAAATCAAACGAAAAAAAAAATTGTCTGATTTATGCATCCCAATCGATCGACAAATAGTCAATGTCCAATCGAAGGAAAGAAAGAAAAAAAAAGAAAATTTCTAATTCAATGCTTCAATTCAGTGAAAACTATAATTAATGGGTGAAATTAATTGAAATCGAGCAAATCAATTGAAATTGATGATTAGTGCGTCGAATGCGTTCGAACTGCGAAGCAACGATCAACAAACGATCGACCAAAATGCTCGTCAAAAACCATTCTCCTTCGGAGCGGACCTCTCACAATGGGCCCCATCCCGGTCGCCTCGGTCAACCGTCCATTCTCGTTGCCATGATCGAAACGTGCCAATGCACAACAGCCGATCGAACGGGCGACAATTAACAAAACTCACAAAATCTGTTACTCACCGAAAATTATTCAATTGAAATGTTGAAGGTTGTTACTGATTTCCTCGCCTTTCGCAAAAACTGCGTTTAATCCAAAAATTGAGCATTCGCGTTGTAAAAGCACCACAAAAATTTACTTTTCGGAGAAAAATTTCCTCTCGAAAATGCGTATCCTTTTTGGTCCAAAAATAAAATATATTTATGTTTATTTATGTTTGTATGTGTGTGTGTGTGTATGTGGATGAATGTGTGAATGTATGCATGTATATGTAAATCACTTTGTCATTATTGCTTCGTTGAACTGAGGCTCGCGCGAATGCAAAAAAAAAAAAAATTTAAAAATAAAACGAAATCGACGCGAGATGAAAACGGAGGAGCGGGGCGAAACGGGGCGAAAAAGCGCAAAAAATAATTGAATGTTAGACGAAGAAAATAGACAAATTATAATAGATCAATAATAATCATAATCATGATCGTGGTAACTAAAACTGCTAGGCCAATACTTCCGCATGCTCATTGATTGCAATGCCCGTTGTGCAATTGCAATTGTATTCGGTTTCTGCGCGCGATCGGCTGTACGGTCGTGCATGTTCGCTTGTCTGCACTTCAGATCAGACGATTGATGGCAAATGCCATTTCGTTTTCGTTTTCATTTTCAAAATCGATGCTCTCACACAAGTCACAATGGAGCCAGGCGGCCAAATATGCAGAAATTCAACAATTAATTTGAAATCAAAATAATTTTTGTTTTTTGATCGTTTATGAAAATTATCAAGACAACAACAACAACAGCAGCAGCAACGGAATCAATTAGCATGGATGTCGATCAGTTTCGATCACATCAATTCGATCAATTTCTTTAAATTTGTTATTTTTTTCAGACGGTTGTTTTTTTGTGTGTGCGTTTTTTCCCTCTTCTTCATCTCTTTCATCTTCTTCTCTTCTTCTTCTTGTTTTCTTGAATGGAAAAAACCGTCTCTCTCAATATGTATTCCAATCTGTGCATATTATTAAACACATTTATTAAACATGTAAGTATGTATTTTCATTTTTATATTAAAATTCACTTTCTCCCGTCTCGCGCTCGCATTTATTACGTGAACGTATCGCAACGTTAGGCTGTTGGTTGCTGCTGCCGTTGCCGTTGTTGTTGTTGTTGTTGTTGTTGTACCAAGTCGAAGCATGAAGTGTAGACAGCATGAATACAGTATTATTGAAATGTGATGTTGGTAATGTTAAAGGCGAAACATACCAAAACAAAAATCATAAAACAAAGAGCAAAAACACAAACACGATATCAAAAAAGCCAACAACAACAACAACAACTAGGAAAAAAGGTAAATAAGTAAAAATGATTAAATAGCATTCAAAAGTTATCTGTGTGTCTTGGAACATATGCAACGACCATTTGGCGTGCATGTACTGTAAATGCAATGCGCCGCTCATGTACTCGACCGCGCCAATGTGAATGTGTTGAGGCATTCGCATTCGTTTTCGTTAATATGATTATGATTATGATTATTATTTAAAAATTATGTGGCAATTCATGTCTTAATGTCAATCGACTATTTTTTTATTTATTTATTTTTTGCCCCTCTTTTGGCTGCTTAGTTTTGTCAAATTTCCAAACAGAATCCAAAATTTAGCTTTTACTTTGCGATGCATTTGTCTTCTTCCCGAAACGGATTTATCCTTTTGGCGTCAAACCGAAATCGGGAAATGTCGTTTAACTTATGGTCAAATTCGTGGATTTTGGAGATCTTTCAAAACACGTCAATGCGAATGAGACAAAACATCAAACCAAAAACAAAATTAAGAAAACTTTTCAAAAAAAATAAACCAAAAGACCGAAAGTTCTCTCGTCGCAGACCCACACACCAACCGTCGTCGAGAAATCAACAAACTCAAAAACAAACCGAAAAAAGCGTTTCATTCGGAATTCAGTTATTCAAGCCAATTCAAATCAGCGATTTTTCCCCAAATAACACAAAAAATTTTAATCGCGATTTAGCGAGTTTTTTTTTAAATCAAAAACCAAAATTTCGTCGACAAAAAAAAATCTCTCGTCAACGGGCGTTTTTTCGTCGGATTTTTTGGGGAAAACTCAACGCTTTTCGAAGCAATTCAACGACGAAAACGAGCAATGGAATAAACGAAAATTTTTCGCCGTAAAAATTTACACAATTTTTGTTGTTTTTTTTCTTTCAATTCTCTCTCTTCGACCAACAACAACGGTTTTGAATAATATAGAAACCACTGTAACGAATGATTTCTACTATATATCACACTATGTTGACGGTTGTGGCCGTCTTCGAATACAGGTCGGCACACACTAAACAACAAATCTGAAGAATTGCAAGGTATTTCTCAACAATAGTAGAGGGGACCTAATTAATTGAATGGTAGGAGATACTACTATACATTTTCGATTCAAAAAATTGTGCTCGTACACCTTCTTTTTTCTTGTGTTTCTCATGTGTTGTTGTGTTCGCTGTTTGTTCGTTTGATTTTTACGACTCTTTTCAAAGTCTTTTTCGTTTTGTCCGTTCGTTCGTTGTTATTGTTGTTTTATTTCGATTTTTTTTTCTTTTCGTTCGGTTTTTTTCGTTAGTTCACTCATTGTGTGGTGTGCTGTTGACGTTGCATTCACACAATTTTTCTCGCCAAGCCGATCGCAGTTGACGCGTTTGTTTTTCGGTGGATAATTTTTTCGGCAATTTTTCCGAAACGATTTTGGGGCGATGGGACGATGGGGCGATGCTTCGAGGCTTTGACTTTGAACGCCTTGTCGCATTTTTCGGTTGACGATCGGAGGTTGTGAAAACGATTTTCAATCCGCTGCGTATTTTGTCAAATCGTCAACGCGAAGTTCAGTCTGACTCAACACAAAACCTAAGATGGCGGCGGCACACACACGTGCACCTAGACATTTCGATTGAAAAAACTGTGTTCCACAACAAATAGCGTCCTGAAAGTTTCGAGAGGCGTCGCGCAATATAGTTTCGCGTCTTTGACGAGAATTCCAGCTGTACCGAGAGAGTCTGATTTCAAAAATTGACACCAAAGCCAAACTCACCACAATTGGCATCAAAACTCACCATATCGACCATTCGGAACAGACTCACACACACACTTTGCAATCGCATTTCATTTCGTTTCATTTCCGCTTGACGAAGACGGCGTGAAGAAAGTGTAATTGTTATCCCATTTTTCGGTTTTGCGTATCGATTTTCTTCGTTCGACTGATCGATTTTTCAATTTTGACTCGTACAATCGTCAATGGCGTAATATATTTATGTAAACAAATAAAATGTAAGGAGAGAAGAAAATACAACGAAAAAGAAATACAAAATAAAAACGAAAGAAATAATTCGGTTGGAATGCAATATGTAATGGATCGGTTTCGATCGATGGTTGCCGTTTTCGTGAGGACGGTTTTTCTGTGTGCATTGAGTTCAATTGTTGTGAATGGGACCGTGGCTCATCGCGAACGTAAGCTGCTCGTCATGTGCTCGGCGAACATTCATCATTCGTGTTCTTCTGTTGGACGCAGTCAACAGTCAGCCACTCACAATACGAAACCACACACAGAAATTAATGATTTCAATTTCATTCGAATTATGTCGATTATTTTTCACCTTTTTTCTACTCGCCGTGTGCTGTGTGTTGTTTCGCTCCAGCTTCTTTTTCGTTCGCTTCATTTTATTGCATTTCTCAAATCCGAAACGGAATATCTTATTCTTTTCTTCTGACGCGCATTTTTATTAATTAATAAATTAAAAAATTAATTAATATTAATGCAGTTTTTTTTAATGTTTTTTTATAAGGAAGTGGCTGTTGCAGAAAAAAGTTCCGCCTCGATCAATAACGACGACGACGACGACGACGACGACGACGACGACGACGACGACGACGACGACGACGACGACGACGACGACGAC
>JANSTV010001119.1:0-31349 GCA_027564135.1 Lestremia cinerea
GCATATTACCATCACGTGTGAGTAGTCGATCAGCCAGCGTTTATCATTCTGCTAAAACATTATCAAATTCCCGCAGGGTTTCCGAATACAAGGAGCAGTAGGTGTATTGAAGCTTTCTTTGGGATGTCTCAGAAAAATATTTGCATTTCAGATACATCAAGGGATCATCTACATTGGCGTGGTCCAACTTAATGGTATCGCCCATTCTGCACAGAGAACTTGCTGAGCGAGTTGAAAAGCAGTAAGTGTCCCAGCTGCGATGGTTCTAGAAGTGCACCTTCATATTCTACCACTCGCAATTCAAGGGTCATTTATAATTTCGATAAATCCGAGGATGAGGTCAAAGTCGCAATCGCAGACATTCTTGAGAGCCTGGAGTAAGTTAAATGGGACTACGCTGGCAGCAAAGCAACAAAAGTTAATAAGCATTTCCTCAGGGCTTCCACTGCTTTTAGTAACGATTTTTTCGCAAGATTGAGAGAGATCATGACAAAAAAGGAAGAGATGGAATATTATCCTGAGCTCCTGTTTTATAATCATCAGGGAACGCAAGAGTTAATGCTGGAAACTCTGGAGTATGCGGATAATAAAGAGAAGAATGAGCTGCAAGCATTGCAAGCGTACGTTTCAAGGCATTTGAGAAGATCGGTGGCGTCTTGCTATCTCTTACTTTCACTTCGTTATTTTTAGGGCAAATGGCGACGGTGATGTAACAAAGACATGCATTTCCACTTACATTCACTTCCTGTGAGGCAGATTATTCCAAAGTATTTGAATGATTAATTGAATGCGCTTTTTCAGAGAAAGAAGGGGAACGAACCTTCAACTCCAGTTTATGGATCGATTAAGGGCGTAAGACGCGCTAATTCCAACAGTGGACAAACTCTGTCAAATATCTGAATATATTTTTCCAGATTCGCTCGAACGGAGGAAGGACAGAATTGGGAAATGTTTGGAGGATTATTACAGGTTTTCCACCAGTTACACAGCAATGAGAAGATAGCGATTGGCAAAATATTGTAAGTCAAAAATCATAATCGCGATCATGATTGGCCAAATTTTTTGACTTCACAGGACCGATGGTGAGCCCACTAAATTCCATGTCAATTCCTGGCATTTGGATGTATATGCAACTCCCACGCAGCAATTAAACACCAATGATCGGACGGTGTTCTTGCAGGCAATGTAAGATGACCAATTGTCGTACCTTGACGCTTGGCCACCCACATTTTTGGATTGCAGACTCCGATATTGCGAGAATCTCTATTTGTTTGGGGACAATTTTGGCGAGACAGAGGAATCCATGAAAACCCAAAGTTTGATCAAGGGAATGAACGAAGCGAAGCAGCTCGAAGTCGTGGCGGACATTTATTCGAGGTCAGTTCCCGGCGCAATAACCAATCTTCGATTCATGGGATTCAATTCGAAACTTTCAGAAGGGACCGAGGCGACTTCAGTCACGAAGTCATGGCAGCGTTCCGAGATTACGAGGCGTAAATTGGCTCAGAGGAATCGGAGTATTGTTGACGTAATCGGTTCTCTTTTGATCAGATCCTTAGCTGGTGCTGCCGTGGAGCAAGGGGATTCTTAACTTTCAAAATATTCGGTTTCTTCGTGCAGGCCATCTGCAAGCATCACTGCGAATACGTATGAATCATGCGTTCCAGTCGAAGAAACCGATTTGAAATGAAACATGAGCTTGTTCATTTCATTCTTATCTGCCAATAATTTTCATCAATCAATTAGAATTCACACTAGACCACCCTCACCTTAAAAAGAACAGATCCGATCGAGCAACCCGTTCGTGAGATCACTTCAAAAAATCATAAATTACTGAAATCTAAGGACCTAAACAATACGAACCAGCATTTTTCCAATACGCAATGCCTTGTCGATGACGCTGTGCTGAATCTGCTGATATCTCTTCAAACCCACCGTTTCCTCTCCGATTGCATTTGTAAAACTTCTTGTCGATGTGATTCATAATAAAAATTGAGAAAATTACCGAGCTTAAACGAAACTTCTTGCTATGAACCTGCCCCCTCTCCCCTATATAACCTCCTCCGAAATGAAACATTGCGATAATTTTAAGTCGGGCCATGCGGTTGAGGTGAACTATTCGTCCGATTCCAAATTACAGGGTGTACCAATATTAACTGGAACATTTGAACGCGCTGATAAGACGTTTAATTCACAAAACAACGAAACACAAAACACGAAACATGTTGTCCGATGTTCCCGACTGTATGTTTCAAAAACCAGAATGTTCCAAGTGCTTCCAATCATCCTCAGACGACTTTCGATGAACGACGTGGGTTATGAAAGTGTTTGATTCGATCTGAAATTGAGTTTGAAACGCGTTAGAGGCGTTTATAGTGTGTTTGAATTGTGAATTAAGCGTCTTATCAGCGCGTTCAAATGTTCCAGTTAATATTGGTACACCCTGTACACTGGAACCATTCTGCGTGGCCCCAAATCGAAAGTTAATGATCCAAAAATCCAGCGAAATTAACACATTTCATCATGGATTTCCACAAAAATTTATTTTGATAGAAAATTTTCGAGCAAATCGTACAGTGATTCTGTGCGGCATCCGTGACTGTCGCTTCAAATCCAATTGGGAGTGGATTCAGCTATTATTTTTCTGATTTTTTGTGATTACTTTTTCAGAACTTGTTGCCGGCCTGAATAAATATTGAGAAAATTACAAAGCATAAATAAGTCTTTCTGTTTTTCCTAAGCGATTTTCTTCCCTCCTTCTCTTCTACCACCTGAAATGGAAATATAGCGATAATTCTTATGAAATATTGGGTCATTTCTTGCGACTGAGGCGTAATCTGATCACATCGAATTCATTCTAAGTTGGACTTGGGCGCACTTCAGTCGTGGAATTGGGTAAAGACAACACTTTCGCTAACCAATGCGACTTCAACTAGGCACCTCGGCCATGACTGTGTGTGTGTGTGATGTATCATTTTGAACTAATCGGACAATGTCCAATTGACCAAATTACATTTAACATTTTGCGAAATTGATTGACGTCAACTCGAAAAGAAAACAACTATGGCATTGATGTCCCCATTGACAGAATTATTCGGCAACGCCGTTGAGATTCCGCTTTGTTCAAGCGATTCTTCTCAAAGCAAAAAAACTCATTAAATAATAAAAACTCATCTTGAACCAGTAGGCTCGATCGCAATTACTTTGAGTCCATTTGAACGGTTTCTCGCCAGTGTGTTTTTAACGAATGGAAATAAAAGCGCAAATTATGACCCAAACTCAAAAGTCGTACCTCTCAAACGCTTGCCCACATGTGAGGAGGCAATACGAACCAGCCATTTGCCGAAGTCGTCCAAGTCGATCATGCTGTGCTGAATCTGCTGTTATCCCTTCAAACCCTGCGTTTCCTCTACGATTGTATTTGTAAAACTTCTTGTCGATGTGATTCATAATAAAAATTGAGAAAATTGCCCAGCCTAAACAGAACTCCTCGCTATGAGCCTGATCTCTCGCCCATCTACCACCTCCTCCGAAACGAAACATTGCTATCATTTTGGGTCGGTGCATGCGACTGTGGTGAAACTACTCGCTCGAGTCCAAATTACTCCGGTATCATTCAGCATGGACCCAAACCGAAGCGCAGTGATCCAAAATGGTGCAAAAATGATCGCAATATTTCCATTTGAGCCGATTCGAGTACGATACGACACATTCCCAGCACTTTGCAAAGTGTCTCGAAAGCCTCCAGCGCGAATGCACACCACTAGCACTGCCTCAGTGTGTGTCTCAAGTTTCACTTGCGCTTGAGCAGCAGAGCACACAAATTGGAGAACGTCGGCGTTGAAGGGAGTCAATCGTCGTAAGCCGAATCAGTCGTTCTGTGGCTGTTGAACCTCCAACTGCGTTCCGAAGTGCGATGAAGATCAAACGCCATTTGTGGATTATTTGCCTGCTGATTGCATTCTACGTGGACGAGACGCATCAGTTAGTGACGTGAGTAGCTCGATTCATATCAAATCAGATTTGTGAGTACTTCGAGCATTGTTAAGGCAAAATCGATCGGTGGAAATGGGGAATTGAATGAAGAACACACTCTCGCAAATCCATTCGTCTTCAACTAGGCGTTTCGAACATGTGTGAGTGTGTGATTTTGAACAACATTTCCCAATTGCTCAAATTGATTAAAAATGAATTGAATCGAGGCTAAGACCGCCGAACAATTCTGTTAATGGGGACATCAACTACACAGTTGATTTCTTTTGGAATTGCTTGTACAAACAAAACGCTACTCAGAATTTTCAAAGCAAACAAAGGAAATTAAATTTTTTTGATCGATCAAGGCTAAACGAATATATATTTCAACAATGTCTTCTAGAGAAGCAGATGTTATTGCTCAATTCTGGACGAACATTCGGGTATCGTAAGTAAAAGACTTTGAATTGATTGTGACAAATGCTGACGATTATGTCCTAGATTTGAACAAGCAAACGATGATTCAATCTTGCCGAGTATAGGAGACGCCAACAAAGGAGAAAACTTGAAACTTTTAGCAGAACTGGTCGATCTTCCAGAAAAAGATCCTGATCTGAATGTTGCTGTTCGACAATTGGAGGATAAAATGTAGAAAGTGCTATGCACCTGGGGTCCATTGGTTTGATGAAGAGATTTTCACTTGCAGAATCGATTCCACGAATGGAGAAGCAGTAGCTCTTGCTTACGCCACTTCCGTGTAAGGCCATTCGATGGCATGAAATCGAAGTTCATTCAAGCAGACGTTCTATTTGTAGATTTCTGAAGAAGCGCGGCAACTCGATGGATAAAGATGATAAAGGAAGAGAAGTCAAGGAGATCAGAAATCTGGTGAAACTCTACTCAAAAGAGACACTTGTCTCAATTCGGGAAAGGTAAGGCCAAGAATGGCGGCGGTAAATTGGCAACCACTCAAACCGAGGGCCTTTTTGGTTGCAGAAAAACGCACCTGAAGAGATCCTTCGAGGTCAGAGATGACAGATTCTACGACGAGACCGCCATCGTCAATGTCTTTGTGGAAATATTGTAAGAGTAAAATTTACTGATGTCAATCAGTTTGATTGTTCCTGACAGTGAGAATCGTTCTAGACGCGCTGATGAAAGTGAAGAATTTGAAAAGTTGGCCGTGATTTTTCTGCGGACTAAAGATGTACCAACTCTTACGGCACGCCGAACGATGAGCGGTATGGCGTACGATATGTGGTATCGTCAACCACTCGAGCGCATGGAAGCCCTAGATGTCATCTCGTTGCTACGCAAAGTGGAGGTCAATTCAAAATTCAAGATCAGATTCGAAAAGGAAAGGTCAAAATATGAGCAATCGGAGAAGGATATGGTTGCAAAAAGGGGACGTCTGGTTGCGACAGCGTCAGCTTGGTGGACCGCCTTTGACCGAACATTGCAAAACTCAAAGATTTCGATCATCAAAACCGTTTTTGAGGAAGAGTAAGGTTCGGCCTGTTTGATTTCAACGAGTGGCTCATTCCCCTCTGCCCCTTCACAGGAACATTATCCGAGATATGAACTTATGGTAAATTTGAAATGTCTGCTCGCCGATTGAATCAGAGCTTACTGAGTCCCTCTCGATAGGACGGAGATTTGGGGTTCCATGACTAAGTACGCGGGAGACCAACTCAAGCAGTGAGTTTCACTTGGAGTTTTGAATGCAATGTGAATTGACTTGCTATTGCACCCCTGCCAGACTCGAGGAGCAAGAAATGACTGCAAGCGAGACACAGTTGATTTTGAAGGAAGTGGAACGGTCGCGCAATAGTCTGACGACGGAAATTGTGAAGAGAATGGCCGCACTTGGCAGTGATAATAGGTCGGAGCACATGCTCGCAATGATGGTCTACAAGTTTCCTCGCTTCGGGCGTCACTTCATGTTGTCTAGGTGAGTTCGAGCCAACCACTTCAAGCACAGCATTTCTGGACGATTTCCTCCTAGATCCGCCTTTGCCGACACCCCATCAATTTCTGAATCAATGAAAAGTGATCACCATGGTCATCTGATCGATAGGTTCTTCGGCGAGTATGTTGATGAAAAATGTATCAAGTGCTGCTGGACGTCACTTCGATATCTGCTTCCAGGTACAGGCGTATCAGCTCAGACATTCTCGACAGTGGCGAGGCCACGCCAATAATGAGCGCCAGCAGTACAATCACTGTTTGGAAGCAAGTGTGAGTCCTCAAGAAGCTCTGGAATGTAACATTGATGATAAATTCGAGATTTTTTCAGTCCGACTGGCATCCGTGTGGACTTCTACGTGAAAAGGTAAATGATGTCCTTCTGCATCAGAAAGATTTTCCCAGAAATGATTCTGAGATAATTCCCTAATCTCCACAGAGCGGAGATCAAACGAAGCAAACTGGAGGATATGGGAACAGTGACCGCGAGCTGTGTGGATCGCATTGAAAGAAGGTATTGAAATCTCATCTGATAAATGAGTACTTCCGAATGAACGACAAGCATCTGTTTCTGAAGGTTGATGGACAAATATGGAACTACCTGCTTACCAAAGATCCTGAACGAGTTGAGTAAAGAGAGCGCTTCAGAGGATTTGAAGGAAACAATTCAACATGGATATTATTATTGGGTGTTGGTATTCGATCATAAACGCCTACCAAAATCTCTCACTAAAACATTGATAAATTCCCACAGATTCTTCGCGTACAAGAATCGGTATGAAGAGCTAACTTTCTTTCATTCGAGCAATTGTTTCCAAAACTACCTTCTTTCAAGATTCATCGGAGCGGAGTCAACAGATGATAAAATCTTCAACAAAGAATCGGTAGTTGAGCAACGTGAATTGGCCGATAGGATCGAGCGCCAGTAAGTATCCCATCAACGATGGTTGCAGAACCAAATATTCAAACGATTCTCTTCTAAATTCAAGAGTCATCTTGAATCTCCACAAATCCGACGATCAAATTATAATTGTAATCGAAGGAATCCTTGATGATCTAAGGTGAGGCATTCAGCGGGAAATCGCCAATGCTCTAGACTATGTTTATTTTCAGATTTGATGGAGCGTTCGAAGAATATTTCATGTCGAAATTGAGAGCAACCATGCTGGCTCGAGATCACTACGGCGCATTCCATTTCATTCTTTTGTACAACCAAACGGCTAAACAGAACCTAATATTACAAACATTAGAGCATTCAGACGGACAAAACAAGCGCGATGTGTGCAGGGTGCAAGAGTTCGTTGAATTGAATTCAAATAACTTGGATGTCAGCTCTAAATTTTTTTATTTTATCATGTATAGAATGAGCGAGAGAGATTTAAAGAACTTTGAATATGAATGTGATCGACATTTGAAAACGTGTCTCATCGCATATGGGCAGTTCTTGTAAGAAATGTCTTTGCAGAAAGTCTGATTGCTTGATTGAATTCATCTTCTTTAGAGAAAACCCGACAACGTTTGAACAACTATGGTTCATGGATCGAGTGAATGCGTGAGTGGGACTCATTTGGGCAATGTAGGAGCTTCCGCAAAATGAACAAATCAACATTTTTAGGTTCGCCCAAACGACCGAGGGTCAGAATTGGGAGCAGTACGGAAGGTGGATCCAAATGTTCCGCGAAATGCACAGCAATAATAAGATAGCTATAGCAGGTAACCTGTAAGCAATCTAGTTACTCCCAAAATGCCAAGAATGTTCGTTTGATGCTAGCAATATTACAGGACCTCCCGACCCCAAGACACCTCTTGGTACAAATTTGACGACCGAACGATACCCGTTTACACACCGAATGAGGAAGATTTAAACAAAAATGATTATCAAGTATTGCTGGATACAATGTGAGGTGAACCTTCCAAGTAGAATGACTCATGTGCCAGATTTCGTTGAATTGCAGATTATTATATTACGAAAATCTTTATTTCTTTGCGGCCAATTTTGATAAGAGTAACGACTCAGACAAAGCAACAAGCTTGATTCGAAGAATGACTGATGAAGAGATCCTCAAGACTATAAAGCAAATATATTCGAGGTTAGTTCTCATCGGAATAGGAATGTGAATTGACGAATTTGGTTCTCGAAAATTTTAGGGGGGAGCAAGATGGCTTTGACATGGCAGCTCTAGAAGTTTTTGAAGAGTTTGAGAGGTAATTTAGCGCTTGAATTTCTTTTTACTTTTTGAACAAAACAATAATAATCGATCCATTTTTGTAGATCTCCCTAGCTAAGGCAGTACCTCATTACCTTTTGTGCAATTTGTCCCCTTGATATCGGCTCACATTAACAACAAATTAATTCATTCAGTGAGTCGTCATGTGTTTCGTCATAAATTCCCAAATGGCGGGAATTTATTTGAACTGTCTCGAATCAATAAATACCCAATAAATACCTATTACAGACCTGTAAGCCTCCTACATTGTTCACGCGATTCTTTCCAAAACGAGAAAACCCATTCAAAATAAAAAGGCAATTCTTTTAGTGAGTCTTCATGTGCTTCACCAAAAATTTATTTTCATAGAAAATCTTCGAGCATATCGTACACTCGAAGGTTTTGTCAATGATGCCGTGTTGAGCCCGTTGATGCCGCTTCAAATCCACCTTGAACGAGTAGGCTCGATCGCAATTACTCTGATTACATTTGTACGGTTTCTCGCCAGTGTGTTTCTACCGAATGGAAATAAAAGTGTAAATTATTGCTCAAACTCAAAAGTCGTATCTCTCGAACGCTTACCCTCATGTGAGGCTTTATATTGCAGAATTTGCTGATCGTTTTCTTGCAGATATCGCAGCTGTACGGTTTGATACCAGTATGCTCGTTGATGTGCTCCATCAAATGGTACTCTGAGTTGTAGCCCTTGCCGCAATAGTCACAACGGAAACGTCGAAGACCCTCGTGCACCTTGCGCTTGTGCTCCACCATGTTGCCAAGTGTTGAATAGATTTTCTTGCAAATGTCACATTCTGTTGATGGTCTCCATCCGTGAACGGATCGTTTATGTGTCGTCTTCGATTTTTGTGTCCAGAACAACTCATCGCAGAGGTCGCATTTAATGGATTTGGGCATGCTTCTTGACACAGTCGCTTGCTTTTTTTCCACCGGCAATGAAAACTGGTCTTCCTCACTGGACTCGTCAGAAAATGGTATCGACGGCCAATTGATCGTCGCGTCAAATTCCTCTGAGGGGGAAGTTATGCGTTCGAAAGGCGATTCCCGATCTGCTTGTTTTTTTTGGATACTTGTTTGATTCCTCGTATTCGGACGGGACCTCGGTGCAACAGATGAGGTCACTTTCGTAGCCTTTCTTCGTTTGATTTCAGGTTTCACTCTCGCCGCCGCTTCAGGATTTCGAACAGATCTAGCTGGTTTTTTGGCCTTCTTAGGAGGAACCTTTGAGCTCAGTGGAGGTGTTCGGATCTCCTGTATCCTTTCCGTCTCTTTCTCCTTCGTCTCAGAGTTCGCTGAAGGTATCTCAATCACTTCAACCCTTTCTTTTCTAGTTTCTTCATCTTCCACCTTTGTCTCAGCCGCATTCCAGTTCAAAGTACTTTCCGGCCTACAGCTCCACGATTCATGCAAATCAAACACAAGATCCCCAAATATGAACACCATTTTGGGGCAATTCTCACATTTCCGTTGAACGAAATGCGTGAGCAAATGGTCATTCCGCTCTTTTCTCGTGGCGAAACCTTCCCTGCAAACATCACAATAGAACTCCTCGAAAGGTACTGAAATCGAGAATGGACGATTAGAGTTCGCCTCAAGGACTGTTTCTGAAAGACTCACCCTCATGTTTGATAGAAATTTCTTCGAATTCCATCATCTTGTCTCGATCTTAATCAATTCTCGAATGAGCCTTTCGATTGTTGACAAACCAACAAGCTTCCTTTCTCGATTTGACAGCCATCAAGTCTCAGTGTTGCCACACTACGAGCGTAGAAGCCAAACGAAAGAAATTATTTGAAAGTTTAACGAACTCAGTTGCCCCAGTTTTATCAGACTCCTTTTCCGATCAAACTGTTAAGCTCCAGTTGGGGGCTTGGGGTGATATTGGCATTGAATCCAACAGAGCAGAAGAAGAGAAGAGGCTTGAACTCGACTCATTCGACGATGTCAATCATTCTTCTGCACCGATTGGTGATTGAAGACTATTTTCAAAATAATAAGTTTAATTATTTTCAATCAATAATAATTCTTTAATGACTTTATTTATTTGTTTTTCATTCTACGAATCCAGTGTTGTCAAACAACAAAATCTATGATGCATCGAAAGCGGGGTATTGTCAAAAGGCCCTTCCCATCCCCAATGAAATCCCCATTGCTTCTCGAGCATTTGAGATCCCAAATCAAAGACTCCAATCTCGGTCAAATCATGTTTATTTGTTTGAACAATTTAAAAATCGTTCCGTCATTCGATTGCGATCGAGCTGCGCCTAAATCCCTTTGTGCGTTTCCAAATGCTTTGTCAGGAATTTGTTTTCATAGAAAATCTTTGAGCATATCGTGCATTCATATGTTTTCGTGATGATGCCGTGCTGCGCCCGTTGATGTCGTTTCAAATCGATTTTATACGCGTACGCTCTATCACAATTCTCAATTTCGCACTTGTATGGCTTCTCTCCTGTGTGTACCTGGAAGAGGGGAAGATTCGCCGTGAATCCATTCATCTCTTTCCATTCTGTGCTTCCAAGACACTTACCCGCATATGAGCGATCCTAAGCATTTCCTTCCTAAACGATTTGCCGCATACATCGCATCGATACGGTTTGTCTCCTGTGTGTATATTGATGTGGTCATTCAAGTGATAGAACGAATTGAATCCTCGACCGCAACTGAAAGACAAGTTTGATTGAATTCGTCCGACAATCCCGATGCTATCGCACTCACTAGCTGCAAATATATCGTCGACTCTCGGAATGCGTGTGTTTGTGCGTCGTTAAATTTCCAACCGATGAGAATTTTTTGCCGCAAACATCGCATTGGGTGGACGGAAGTTTGCCATGGACGGCTTTCTCGTGAATGCCCAGCGAGCGTTGAGTGCGGAATAGTTCGTCGCAGAGTTCGCAGGGAATCGTTTTGTCTGATTGACGGCCTTTTCGCTTACGTTTTTTCGGCTCTGAAGGAACTTCCTTTTCGGAATCGCCTGATTCGGATTCGTTGGTTGGCACCAGTTTCGTGGGTGACTCCATCGAGTCGTTGTTTTCGGAGCTCGACTGATTGAATTCAGCTTCTGATGAGACTTCCGTGATTTTTCTTCTCTTTTTGCTTCGTTGTTGTGAATGCATTTCCGAATTGCCCTGTTCATCATCGTCACTGTCTCTGTAGTTGATGGCTTTCTGTGTGCGACGAGCCTTTCGAGGGGAATCGTCGAATGGAGGTACAAGCACGGTTTGCGGAATGAATTCTGCATCCTCATTCAGACTAATGTCATCCTCTTTGTTTTCAATGAAAAATTCACTTGTTTCGCCTTTCGGCGACTCATCTGGGCTCGCGGTTACGTCCTCACTGTGCTCACCCAGGTCACCGCATTTCCACGATTCGTGCAAATCAAACACCAAGTCACCGATGATAAACACAAGTCTCGTACATTTCTCACATTCCTGCTGGACGAAATGGGTCATCACATGGTTGTTTCGGTCGCATCTTGTTGGAAAACTGGCTCGGCAAATATCACATTTGTACTCCTCAAGGGTTTCAGCTAAAATGACACAGTTTTTAGCGATGGCAATTGTGGAAGTCGTCATGGGCTCGTCGAGAATCAAACATACCTTCGTCTTTTATGAAGAGGCTCGGAATCGCCTCTAATGTTGTCATTTTATTCACGGAAAACAAAACATTTATTTTCGAAATGGAATTTTTCTTTCAGCAAACTACAGCCTCCGTTTGTTTTGTTTGTTGATGCTGCTCCTACTGCGGCTACTGTCAAACATGATCAGTGTTGCCACACTGAAAACTTCAGTGATGTTTTCGAATTGGGTTTCGGTACGAACATACTTCGGGTATTCTCGATTGAAATGAAATCTAATGTATTCTACGTCCGAGCCGACTGATGAGCCGAATTGCAAAAAAGGAGTCAGAAGAAAAGTGCGCTTTTTATTGAAATTCAATTCATTTATTTCTCTTCAATTTTTAAATATTTTCAAATAATTTCTAGGAAACACTCTTTTGTTTAAAACGGTTTCCCATCCCTTTCTTCTTGCCCTGTCATCCCCGCTCCACCCACCCTATCTGTCCTTGTGTGTTTCCATGTGCTTTCGCAGAAATTTATTTTCGTAGAATATTTTCGAACAAATCGGGCATTCGAAAGTTTTCGAGAAAATCCCATGTTGACTGCGTTGATGTCGTTTTAAGTCGGTCTGATAGGCATACGCTCTTTCGCAGTCTTCGATGCCGCATCGATATGGTTTAGCGCCAGTGTGAACCTGTGAGTTCGAAGTGGAATTTTGGTTGGAACAAATACGAGCTACAGTCACATCTTCATCTCACCCTCATGTGGTCATTCTTGCCGGAAGCTCGACTGAAAGTCTTTTTACAAATCTCGCATTCATATGGCCTCTGTCCGGTGTGCATCTGTTGGTTGACATAATCGATTAGAATTCGAGAGAGGAAACCCGTTGAGGATATCGTCAAACTCACATTGATGTGTTGCTTCAGATTGAAATGCAGATGAAAGCCCTTTCCACACCAACTACAAATGAATCGCTTGCTGTCGGAATGCGTCTTTTTATGTTCCTTCAAATACGTTGGCGTTTTGAATATTCGCTTGCAAATGTCACACTCTGTTGATTCCAATAGCCCGTGAGCGGTTCGCCGATGAGCCACCAATGTGCTTTTACTTCGAAATATTTTGCTGCACAAATCACAGGGCATCGGTGCTTTGACTTCAGCCGGTGAAGATGGTCCAGCCTTGGTTCGACGAGTTGGCTTCGATTTTTTTGTTGGAGAATCCAATGTTTCACCTTCGTCTCCATCTTCGATCAAAATCGTTTTCGGAACGATTGACTCGCATTCATTCTCGACGGCCTCAATGGACATTTCCACAAGGCAATTTTCATTTTCTTCATCAGCAATATCATTCATTTGAGTGGCTTCGGTTGAAAGAACTTCGATAGCTTCCTCTTTCAGCGTCAATTCCGGCTTGAACTCCAGATCGAGCTCCTCGTAGTTCACTCGACTCGTTGATCGTCTAGGCCTTTTCTTTGGTTTGATACTTGTCGGTGTCGCCACCTTCTCCTCTTTCGATTCGAAATCATGGGTTTGACATCCAACTGAGTCGTGCAGCCTTAGCTCGTAGCACAAATCGCCGATTCGGATCAGACACTTGAAGCAATTCGAACATTGCTGGATCTGAATCGTCGCCGCAATTTGCTCTTTTTCCGCAAAGGCATTACCAATCTTACAAACGTTGCACTGGCACAATTCCGCGGCGGTTTCTGAAATTGAGTATTTCGGTTGAAGAAGCAAGTCGTTGACATTCATCTTCCGACCTACCTCCACCACTTTCAAAGAATTTTGCTTCCATCAAATGATGATCGTCCATGGATTTCCGTGAACTCTCGGAATGATTGTGATTGCCTGAAAACTAGCTGGGCTCGTAAACAATGGTCACTTTGAAAACAATAATAAAAACGATCCAAGTGTCATAGCTGTCATCGGGTTCGTAGTTGCGACAGTGTTGCCCGTGTGAGTTTTCCTCGATGGTTTTGCGAAGAATTGGAGCGAAATGGAAGGGAGCAATTGGAAAAGGCGGTAAAAACGTAAGCATCAATCATTGCATGATTTATTTGTCAAGTTATTTACATAAAATTATTTTAAAATGTAATTTCAATTTGTAATCGATGTCCAATCAAATCGGCCTGCGATTCGGTGGACCTCGAAAAATCTCGTCATTGAATTTGTTTGATGGCACACAGAGTCAGCAATCACAGTCACAATCTACTCATTCACTGTTGCCCCTCCTACTCCCTTCAGCAGCTTAAGACTTCTCTTTATGCACGTTGAGATGTTTTTTAAGGAATTTATTTTCGTAGAAAATCTTCGAACAAATAGGACACTCGAATGTTTTTGTGAAAATGCCATGTTGGCTGCGACGATGTCGTTTCAAATCGGTTCCGTGGGCATAGGCTCGGTCACAGTTCTCGATGTTGCATTTATATGGCTTCTCTCCTGTGTGTACCTGGAAGAGGGGTTGACTCAATTTATGAGAGTCTTCGTGGACCTTCGCACAGCAAAAGCCCTTTTGACATCGAATAACCAGGATATCAGAAGGAAACTACTCTGGCGATTCAATGTCAAGTTGATGGTGATCATCCCTAAAGTGTGCTCCCCGGACCGACTCATCTTACCCGCATATGAGCTATTCGATGGGTCGCCTTTCCGAAGGCCTTTCCACAGACCTCGCAACGATGCGGTTTCTCTCCTGTGTGCTCGTTCATGTGATCCTTCAGATTGTATAGCAAATTGAATCCTTTTCCACAGCTGAAAGAGCGTATGAATTGAATCTCAGCTACTTGCCATCCCCCACCCCTCCTAATACTCACTAGCTGCAAATATACCGTCGACTATCCGAATGCGTGTGTTTGTGCTGCGTCAAATTTCCAACCGAAGAGAATTTCTTGCCACAAATCTCGCATTCCTTGGAAGGTTCCTTTCCATGAACGATTCGCTTGTGAATCATCAGCGATCTTTGCGTCCGGAACAATTCCTCGCACATTTCGCAGGGAATTATTTTCGGCTGAGGTGGATTTTTTTTCTTTCGCTTCTTGAATTCAGCCGGCCATGCTGACGTTTCCCCCTCACTAGATTCCCCTGGAAGGGTTTTTTCGGTGGAACCTTTTTCATCGTGATTCGATTCGCTTGGAAGTGAATCGTCTCCCAGCGAATCATCGTCTTTTGACTCAGCGTCTTCGTTTAAATATTCCGTGGATCCGAATTCGGTGTCATCTTGTGGGTCAGAGTCATCTTCCGATTTTACTTCTTCTGGAATGTGTTGCTGTTGTTTTCGTTTCTGGGTCACCCTATTGATGTAGTCCAGTTCCTCATCCGACTCGCTCTCCATCTGAAGTGGAACATCGTCAACTGTCACGTCGATTTTCGCTTCCTCAACAGCCTCGCATTTAAGCGACACTTCGGGACTGATCACCAAAGCCTCACCAGTCCCCTCCCTGTGAACACACTTCCACGAATCATGCAAATCAAACACCAGATCGCCAACTATAAATACCAATGCATTGCATTTTGTGCATTCTTGCTGAACGAAATGGCTCATCAGATGATCATTTCGCTCGCATCTCGTGGTGAAGCTCGTCTGACAGAGGTCGCAGCGGAAGATTTCTGTAGATTTATCTGCGAGGAATCACTTGTAAAATCCATCTTCAATCACTGTATCCCTAGGACTTACGTTCATTCTTCAACGAGACATTCGGAACAGCCGTCGCAGCACTCATCTTCCACTCATTCGCTGTCAATTCAATTTGTTGTCAATTAATCGAGTGCTCGCCGATAAAAACTCAATCAAATGCCACAATGAAGTCTTTCAATGTTTTGTTTGTTATTGTTGCTGTCAAATATCAGCAATGTCAATTGTATCTCTGAAATTTTCATGTCAATGTGTCGGTCGTGCAGCGTTCGCCGTTTGTCGGTTTGCAGATCTTCGATTTATGTCAATGAGAGATTTGAGTTTCTGAGTGAGACGGGCTGATATGGTGCGAGCGAGACGAGCGGTTGCTATATCGAAGCCACTTTGACTTTTATGCGAATAAAATGGAACTTTTCGGCCATCAAAAACGACTAATGCGACCTTCCCACTCGCCTCGCATCTTTGTCAATATCAGGGAAGGTCATTGGCGTTGCATGGTCTGAATCGAGTAATAATTTCTAGTAAAATTCAATTGGCAATGTTGCGATTCAAAACGAAATTTATCCTAAATAAAAATTTAAAAAAAAAAACCGTCAAATCTTCATTACAACATCAAAATCAGACCTTTCAACGCGAAACTGCAAACAAACGGAAGTGACCCGATGTGCGAATGCAGACAGATAATAAAATAGAGAGAGAGAATGAAAGATCAGGCGAGAGGTGGGAAAGAGACAACCGGACAAAGAGCGAAATGAACGTGCGAGCAAAAGAAAGGAGACAAACGAAATGAGCAAGACGAAACGAAAAATGGCGAAAATTTCATAAGAAGTCACACTCCAGAGAATCATTCACGAAAAATTCGATCGACGGGACAGAAGAATTAAAAGCAAGAAAAAAAAATCCAAGTCGAACCAAGTGAGATTTGAAAAAAACTGTACCACCGAATGCGAAAAGTGCTCTTGTTTACATTCATCGATAATAATTTGAATTTTTCAAAAAAGATTCGAATTTTGTGAAAATTTAAAAGGGGAAATTTTTTTTTCTCTCGTCCAATTCATCAGACGAAATTCAAGTGTGTGTTCGCAGCGAAGAATTTTTTTTTTGACTACGTCGGCCCATTCATATGGCGTCCATTTTAGATTTTCTACGGCAATAGAGCATCACAACTGGCGAGAATTTTTCAAGTCGAGTTCAGTGAATTTCGACGGAATGAATATTCTTGTGATTTTTGTTGAATTCCCATCAAATTTTCCTGAATTTTCATTTCGATTGCGTTCCATTGAAGATTTATGAATAAATTGTCGAGAATTTTTCACGGCCATATGCATTGTGTGGCGGCTACGATATAGAAATAGTCGAAACTTTTGTCAAGCAATCGTCGTGTTTCATCGGACATGGATCAGGTAAATACGATATTTTGCCATTAATTGATTCAATGAAACATTCAAAATTGTTTTAATTTCGTTTTTGATGCATTTGGCTTGCGTTTGGACGCATTTTCGAGCCACTCAAACTGGGGTGTGGTCTGGCAGAGAGGCACATTTTTCGACATTTTTCTGCATTCACTTCAAGTCGATTCATTCAATTGTTGGCGTTCGTTTTGGTAAACAATCAACCCGAATTTGGTTTGTTTACATTCCAAAGACTTTCCAAATTCTTCTATGAAAATTCCAGTGTTCCACCGTAACGAACCCTTTCGTTGATTCTACGGAATCTGCCACGTTTTTTGATGCCAAAATCATCGAAATCGGTTGGGTACCCATTTTCTGTATTTTTTCTCAAAGTTTTGTTTACCCGGCGTTTTTCAGTGATTTCTCGGATTTCTAGCCGATTTCGGAGCTTGTTTCTCCATTGAATGATGGATTTCTTCGAGATTTTTCATTCTCGAGACGGTTCGATTATGTAATCGACTCGTGCGTTCGACATGGCCATTTGTTCCATCACATTTTTTGACGTTTTTTCCATTTTTCTCTCAATTTAACCTGTTTTTCCGCAATTATCAGCGGTTTATCGGTCATTTTCGCAGTTTTCCAATCTTTTCGTCGAGTTCCAGCCTTTATTCGACAATTTTCCACAGTCGAATCGCTTATTGCGTTGTACTTTCATCGAATTTACGTGGTTTTTTCAAACAATATTTTCGGCGATTTTTCTCGCATTTTCAATCAGTTTTTGCCTCCAAAAAGGCGATTTGACATTCATTTCGGGATTTTCGAGTAATTTTCTGCATTTCGTTGTGTTTTTGAAGTGAAATTCAGTTTTTCCCAACAATTCCATCGATTCTCGGGTATTTAAAGGCAATTGCTTCCTGAAATGTGTCTTATCGTGTGATCAGATCCGAGAGCACCCCTAATCCTTAGCGAATCCTTCTTAAAACCACTAACTCAACTCAAATTTTCTTCAAAATGACTTTCCAGGGAGGCAAAAGTGATTCTGAAAACGAATGCAGCAGTCAGGGAAGCAAAAGTGGCTCATCCACGGGCGGCAGTGACAGGTAAGCTCCGTGAAATCAGTGCTTCAAAAGATTCGAGACTAAAGTGCGTTTTGTGTTGCATTCTCAGTGATTCAGATTCGTCATCGTCCAGTTCAACTGATGGTCACGCTTCCGACGGTTCGAAACACAGTCAAAAGTCCCAAAATGGGAATCCTCCAAACGCCATGAACAACTCAACCGCAGGACAACCAGTCACAAGCACCACAAACACATCGTTGAACTTATCGAAAAGCACGAATGATTCTTCATCGTCTGGATCTTCATCGTCCTCATCATCATCTGGTTCATCATCGTCTTCGGAGGCATCGTCGGGGGATGAGAACGATGCCGCGAGTCCGACCAAAGGCTCGGAGCCCGTGCCGCAAAGTAACCAATTGAATGTTTCGAGTGAACAGCAGCAATGGCAGCAGAATGGTGATGACGACGATGACGATGATGATGAGGAGGAGGATCACAACCAGGAGGACGAATACGTTACTTCGACAAAAAGCAGTCCCGATGTAAGTTGTCAAAATCAATATCTGCCAGTGCTGAGTGTCAGTGAGTGAATTAACTGGTTTGTTTTCTTTCGTTTTTGGCTTTTAAAAAAAAGGATGACGAAGATTATCAGGTCCGCAAGAGAAGTATGCGAGTGAGGAAACCGCCGGTTAGAAAACCGGTAGTCAAGAAGAAGAAAAAGTAAGTGATTGCGTGAGAGTGAATTCTGAAAAGAAAACTAATGAATAAACCCCGCAGGAGTAGTCGATGGAATTCCGGAACGTCAGACGAAAGTGATGCGAGTCAAAGTGAAAGTGAAGTTGAACGAAGACCTCGAAGGACGGCAGCTGCGAACAAGAAAAAACCAGCAAAGCGAAAAAATCGCAATTATGATAGTGATAGTGATTCAGATGATGATAATAAACGGTGAGTAGTTGAGTGAGCCGACGCGGAGAGTGAGTGAGGACGAAAGCTAACGTCCGTTAAATCTATTTCTCAGCTCGGCAACACGTCGTGCAGCAGCAGCTGTTAGTTACAAAGAGGCTAGTGAAGATGAGAAAACCGACTCAGAAGATCTAATCGATGTTGACTACGATGAAGCAGCCGCACTGGCCGAGCCAACAGACGAAACGGAAAAATGTGAAACAATTGAACGAGTGTTGGGCCGACGAATCGGTCGAATCGGTGACACAGGGAACAAGACCACAAGCTATGCCATCGAAGAGCGAAATGGTGTGGTCGACGCAACGGCAAATTTACCTCAAAAAGATGCAAACGATTTGAAATTAGTCAAAGGCGAAACCGAAGAGCAGTATTTAATCAAATGGAAAGGTTGGTCGCACATTCACAATACCTGGGAATCGGATGTTACGTTACGCGACCAAAAGGTGAAAGGGATCAAAAAGCTAGAGAATTACATCAAGAAGGAAATGGAAATCGCCGCTTGGCGAAGATACGCCAACGTTGAAGACATCGACTACTATGAATGCCAACAAGAATTGCAACAAGAGCTGTTGAAGAGCTACAACGATGTGGATCGAATAATAGCCGAGAGTCAAAAGGAGGATGGCTCACTGGACTACCTCTGCAAATGGGAGTGTCTACCATATTCGGAATCCACGTGGGAGGATTCGAGTTTGGTGCAACGCAAATGGCCGCGCAAAATCGACGAATTCCGTGATCGTGAAGGCTCCAAAAAGACACCGTCGAAACACAGTCGTGTGCTCAAATATCGTCCCAAGTTCCAGCATATGAAAGAGCAACCGGATTTTTTAGGTTTATCACGTGGCTTGGCGCTGCGTGACTACCAAATGGACGGTCTCAATTGGCTGATACTGACGTGGTGCAAAGAGAATTCTGTGATTTTGGCCGATGAAATGGGCCTGGGCAAGACCATTCAAACGATTTGCTTTTTGTATTATTTATTCAAGGCGCAATCGTTGCATGGACCCTTCTTGTGTGTGGTGCCGTTGAGCACGATGACGGCATGGCAACGTGAGTTCGCCCTCTGGGCACCGGAAATGAATGTGGTCACGTATTTGGGTGATGTTCAATCTCGTGAAACCCTCCGCCAGTACGAATGGTGTTTTGATTCGACAAAACGATTGAAATTCAACGCCATTCTCACCACCTACGAGATCCTGCTGAAAGACAAAGCCTTTCTGGGTTGTCTGAGTTGGTCGGCTTTGCTGGTCGATGAAGCGCATCGACTCAAAAACGATGATTCCCTGCTGTACAAAGCTCTCTACGACTTTGATACGAATCACCGTCTGCTCATCACCGGCACACCGTTGCAGAATTCCCTGAAGGAATTGTGGGCTCTGTTGCATTTCATCATGCCCGACAAGTTCACCACGTGGGAAGAGTTCGAGGTTATCCATGAGAATGCTGCCGAGAAGGGCTATACGCGGCTGCACAAACAACTGGAACCTTACATTCTGCGTCGCGTCAAGAAGGACGTGGAGAAAAGCTTACCGGCCAAAGTCGAACAAATTCTGCGAGTGGAAATGACCTCGAACCAAAAGCAATACTACAAATGGATTCTGACCAAGAATTTCGGTGCTTTGCGGAAGGGATCGAAGGGTTCGATGAGCACATTCTTGAACATTGTCATCGAGTTGAAGAAGTGCTGTAATCATGCAATGCTCATTCGCCAGTCGGACTATGAGCAAGCGACCACGGCGAATGATGCACTACAGTTGCTGTTGAAGGGTTCCGGGAAGCTGGTGCTGTTGGACAAGCTGCTGTGTCGACTGCGGGAGACTGGGCATCGTGTACTTGTAAGTCAATTTCTCGGGTGTTTTCCGGCGATGAAACTAATTTTGCGAATTTACTTTCAGATTTTTAGTCAAATGGTTCGAATGTTGGACATTTTGGCGGAATATTTGCAGAAACGTCACTTTCCCTTCCAACGTTTGGATGGCAGCATCAAAGGGGAAATTCGCAAGCAAGCTTTAGATCATTTCAATGCCGAAGGTTCGCAAGATTTTTGCTTCTTGTTGTCGACACGTGCTGGTGGTTTGGGCATTAATTTGGCAACTGCCGATACGGTCATCATTTTCGATTCGGATTGGAATCCTCAAAACGATTTGCAAGCTCAGGCTCGAGCCCATCGAATTGGTCAGAAGAATCAGGTCAACATCTATCGATTGGTGACGGCTCGCAGTGTTGAGGAGGAGATCGTTGAACGTGCCAAACAGAAAATGGTGCTGGACCATTTGGTAATCCAGCGCATGGACACAACGGGTCGCACGGTGCTCGACAAGAACAGTTCCTCGACAACGACGCCATTCAACAAAGACGATTTGTCGGCCATTTTGAAATTCGGTGCTGAAGAATTGTTCAAAGACGAAGCCGAAGGTGACGAAGGTGATTTGGTTTGTGATATTGATGAGATTTTACGACGGGCCGAAACTCGAAACGAGGAACCTGCTATGGTCGGTGATGAATTGTTGTCTGCCTTCAAAGTGGCCAGTTTCGCTGCATTCGATGAAGATAATCAAACATCATCCCTGACACCAGCCATCCCGAAGAATGCGTACAAGCAATTGCAGAAAGGTGGCGACGATGTTAAATTGGAAAATGGCGAGACAACGCAGGATTGGGATGAAATCATTCCGGAGAATATCCGAAAGCGTGTTGAAGATGAAGAACGGAATCGAGAGATGGAAGACTTGTATTTGCCGCCGCGTCGCAAGACCTTGCAGCAAATTCAGAACCAGCAAAGCGACACGGGCAATGAACGGCGGGGTAAGAAGCGAAGGAAACAAAGTGACGATGAAAGTGATGAGGCGAGCGCGGCTGCCAGTGACGAGGATCGTCCACGGAAACGTGGTCGGCCGCCGCTCAAGGAGAAATTTGGAAATTTCTCGGACGCTGAGCTGAGACGTTTCATCAAAAGTTACAAGAAGTTTCCAGCACCGCTGAAACGGCTCGAAGCGATTGCTTGTGATGCAGAATTGCAGGAGAAACCGCTGGCCGATCTGAAGAAAGTGGGTGAGTTATTGCACGATCGCTGTGTTCAATTCATGGAAGATCATAAAGAGGCCGCCGCATCGGGACGAGCTGAAGCGGCTGCAGCTACAGCAGCAGCGGCAGCAGCGGTCACTGCAAATGCAGATGGTGCGGATGCTACTGGGAAGAAACGTGGAGCTCGTGCTGGATATTCGATCAAATTCGGAGGAGTGTCGTTCAATGCAAAGACTCTGATGGCATGCGTTGACGAATTGACTCCGCTCGATGAGATTATTCCGAATACGAAAGAGGAACGTTCAAAATGGCTGCTCGAACTGAAGACCCGTCCGGCCAATTTCGACGTGGAATGGAAAGTGGAAGACGATTCTCGGCTGTTGTGCGGAATTTATCAGTACGGCATCGGATCATGGGAGGCAATGAAGATGGACCCCTCACTCGGACTCGCCGAAAAAATACTGACCAATGAGAACAAGAAACCGCAAGGCAAACATTTGCAATCGCGTGCTGAATATCTGCTGAAGATCATTCGAAAGAATCTCGAGCTGAAGAAGGACTTGAAGAAGGGCAAGGCTAAGCGACCTCGCAAACCGAAGGAGGCAAAGAATGCCAAATCGAAAGACACGGCCGAAAATGATCTTGCATTGCCTGCCGAAGATGACACGAAGAAGAAGAAGAAGGATACGGCAGCGTCAAAGTCAACGGAAAATGACGCATCGACCGAGAAGCAAGCGAATAACCATCAAGAAGATGCAACAAATGGACCCAAAGAGACGGCTGGCAAAACAAAAACCAAAAACAAAGCGCACAAAGAACCCAAGGACAAGAAGAAGGAGAAGAAGAAGCCGGACGGACCGATGCATTTTACGGCCAACAATGAACCGGCTCGCTTGGATATGCTTGGCGATCTGGATCCGACCATTTTCAATGAATGCAAAGAGAAAATGCGTCCGGTGAAGAAAGCACTGAAGGCCTTGGACAAACCCGACACGACTCTCAGCACCGAAGAACAAATCCAAAATACGCGCGCTTGCCTTCTGGGCATCGGCAAGCAAATCGATGTGTGTCTGATGGAATACAAGGAACCCGAGAAGATCAAGGAATGGCAAAGCAATTTGTGGTATTTTGTGTCGAAATTCACCGAGTTTGATGCCAAGAAACTGTACAAATTGTATAAACACGCGTTGAAACGGAGCGAGGAGGACGCTTCATCGCCGTCAAAGCATTCGAAAGATGGAAACGATGCCAAAGGAAATAATGCAGCAGCGGGTAGTGGAACAGGTGGCGACAAACGGAAAACCACGTCGGATGCGATAAGCCAAGAGAAACGCGAACGCAAGGAGAAGAAGAAAATGCAAAAGGAAAAGGAGAGAAAGGAGAAAGGAGAGCGCAATGAGCGGAAAAATCGATTGGACAGTGGATCGGGTAGTATCGGATTGGACAATGGACGTGACGGTCATTATCGCGATGAAAGTTCCAAACGCCGATTGGAGGAAGGTGAACTAGAACCGGATTCGAGAGCCTTTAAACGAGCCCATGCCGACACCAGGTAAATTGCTTCGCTTAGAATAATCCCATGAACCTCCGCTCATTCTCAACATTCCATTTCAGCCGAAACAATCGCGATCGCGAGAAAGAAGACCGCAAACGATGGGATGGTGATCATGATCACCATCGTGTTCGACACAATTCCGGATCGGGAGGCAGCCAACCGCATTCAACACCGACAACATCACAGAGGGTGCCTGCATACAGTGATCCAAGGGAGAACCGAGCCGTTTACGGTAGCGGCGGTGATTCCGATCGATGGAATCAGCGTGACAGGTATGATCATTTGAGAAAATTCACTCCAAAAGGAGAAGCAATATTTACGTTTCCCTCTCTCTCTCTTTCTCAGCAGCAGGTTCAGCGAGCACAAACGGGAGCGCTATGAGGCGAACTACAGTCGAATATCACCTCATGGATATCACAGAGAACGAGATCTCCGTGATCGAGATCGTGATCGTGATCGACGGGTTGACAAACGAAGGTGAGTTTCAAGAAGCCTCCTTGACTAGCTTCCAAATTCTAAATTGTCTATTCAATCGACCAGGTATCCACCACAAATGGGGTATCCCAGCGGTCACTACATGCCCCCCAATGCACCATATTACCCCGCCGAGACTACCCCGCATCGAGATCGCTACGCTGCTGACTGGAATCGAGATCGCGAATATCTCGATTATCGGCGGGACTACGATCGTCGGCCACCGCCACCACCATCCGGAAATTCTTAGTTTCTCACGCGTTTGACCAACGCGCATGTGCTTTGATTGGATTTCAACCATGGGTGAAACATTGCCGTTCCTTTCGCCAGAACTAAGTCCAAGCAAATTAGTTTCTTTTATTAATTTTTTAAATATTTTTTTTTCAAATTCTTTTTTGTTGAATTTTTTTTTTCTTTATTTCGAGTTCATCTTTTCGCGTGGAATTTTTCAAAATGTTCAACATTTGAAGGATTTCATCAGAACAAAACGATCAATAAATTGAAGGATAGGATTGTAACAGTTTCGAATGGCTTTCGATTAGCTCAATATTTTTTAAGTTTTATTCCATTCACATGATTTCACACGAGCTGGATGAGTGGATGAAACCGTAATGAACATTTTGTTCATCATCATGAGAAATTAGCTGGGATTTGGGGAGTCGTTGAAAGAGCGGTGCATTAAGGCAGAGAGAGACCGAGAGAAAGGGAGCGAAAGAAAGAGAGCGAGAGAAAGAGAGCGAGAGAAAAAGAGCGAGAGAGAGAGAGAGAGAGAGAGAGAGAGAGAAAGAAAAGAGAAAGAAAAAAGAGAAAGAGATAGGGGATCATTCCCTGACAAGCGGAAAATAAACAAAAAAACAAAGCTCAAAGTCTCCAAAAGGAAAATAGAACATTGTTTCAACCATAATCATAACGATATGTCATTTGTAATTTAAGCAAAAATTCGTGGGACGCATTGCAAGAGGAAAGTTCCAAACCGGAACCAGAAGCCAAACGAGTAGAATGGAATGCAGAATTGACAGAACGTTTAGTCAAACCATGTAGAAAATGCTATTTTTATTAATCAATGACCAACCTTCGAGAATGGAAAAATTTGAAACAAAAGTGATGAAAATCTTGCTCGACCGTGACAGAATCAGCCTTCGCTTCGCCAGCTCAGGGCGTAAGACGTGCACCTTCAATTGAATATGGCGACCGCAATTATTGTCTCCTCTTTGATTGGCGTGAATTTCTTATGATTTTTGCAAAACCAACTCGGTTAATTCTTTGTTTTGCCAAAAATAAAAAAAAATAGTAAAAGCATAAAAAAGAGGAAGAAAAAGCAATCATTTGCAATGGGTCGCAATCGACTGGCCAATTTCTTTGTAGAACTCAACAAATCAATTTCATCTTTAGTTAGCAATTTGTACTCTTTTCATGTATTTATTTGAAACATCTGAATTGTAATTATGAATGAATGGACATATTTTGGGAGAGAATCAATACTGAATGGAATGAAACGGAATCTGTATAAATGATAAACCATGAATTTATTCAGTAAAAAAGTAATAATGTACATTGGCACAATTGAATATGTGGGTTATTCAGTGCGATGGGAGCTCCAATAAAAGCATTAAAAATTAATTGAAAAGTAGAGTTTTCATTTGCATCGAGCCGAAACATTTAGAGTTTCAGGGAATAATATGCTTTCCGGAGAACTCAACCTTGATCACAGAATCGAATTTCCGGCAGACTCTCAAAAAGTGGAAGAGTTCGGGATCGATTTCGCCGACAACCAAAGTCAATGGATCCTTGCTAGGATTACGCTGTCGTGCCTCGACCATCGCCTTGAAAGTCTTCATCACCAATTTTGTGCTTCCTTCGAGGTTCAATCTGCGCAGTTTCGAATGCTTTTCGAGAACCGGCAGGAATGCATCAACAACGCAAATGGACTTGACTTCGAGACACTCCAACTTTGACAGATCATCTCTCAAAGTCGCCAAGAAATCAATCCACGCACTTTCGCTGTGCATCATGAACTTGAGACTAAGCCCTTTGAGTTGCTTCAGTTGTTTCAAGGACGATTGGAATTCATCGTCGAATAAATAAGCTCCTTCGTAACACAATTCTTCCAGCGTTGGCACTTCGACCAGCGAATCAACCATATTTGCTGCAGAATTCGTTCGAAACCAGTGCAATTTGAGCTTTTTCAAATTTTGCATGTTTTTAACGCAAACCAAAAGATCATCGCTTTCCGGTTTCAGTTCGAACAAATCCAGTTCGAGTGATTGTAATTCGGGCATATGTTTGACAATTTTCGAAACAGTCTTCGATGTTTTCGTCGCGCATGCAAGTTTCAGCAGTTTCGGATGTTTTTTGATGAATTTGTGCAGGTCTTTGGGACGTTCGACGGTTGGCAAGCTCCTTTTGAAGCTGTCATAGGGATTGCTGGAGATTCGAAACTCTTGGATGGATCGACACAGCCTGAGCAGATCTTTCAAATTCACATTCTTATTTCGAATCGTCGGCAATTCTAAGTAATTCAGTTTTGACAGGACTTTGGTTCGACGCAATTTCCGGATGGTTTTCCGTTTAATGGACTTGTTCAATCGGCAAGTCAATCGACGTAGATGCTCGTTGGAGCAATACTTTGGGATCAGATTCATTTCCGCTTCAGTCGAATATCTCAAATCGGAGATGACATTTCCCAGCAATTCCATAAATTTCTTGGAACGATCCAGTCGTTCTCGGATGCTATCAGTTCCGAACATCTCGTCGAAATCGACAATTCTCCTCATTATCACATGTTTAACGACGCCTTCAAATCGGTCATTGGCTTCCAGTAAGTTGAGCAATGTCACACAGTCCAACTGCTTGCAAATTTTCAGCAGACAATCGCCATTGAGTCGTGACAAATAGTCTACAGAATTTTTTGCTGGAACATTCGGCCATTGACCGTTTCGGGGATTTCCAAGAAAATCTGGTTGGATCCACTCATGGCCGAACTTGAAGCTGGAATTTTTGCTGACTGCCTTAGCTGCGTCATCCGCATTTTTGTATGTCACGATTGATACCTTCCCCGAAGGGTATTTGTACGACCAAATATCGCCGTCAATTTCGCCATAACGCCAGGCCTGTTCTCGTAAGTCGTCCTCCTGCAAGAATCCTGGGATTGAATAAGCCATCCCTTTGCGTTGAACGCTGAATGGGAAAACTTACATTCCAGAAATGCTGTACTCGCACCGTTCGAATAACCATTGAGCTGGTCGGCTGCTCGCCCATTTTTCATTCCATTCGGCGCACTACTGATTTGATTCTGTCATCGCTCTCGTTGATAAGAAAATCTTATGATGTCCAATCAATGTGACCGGCACACGGAAATTCCAATTGGAAATGATGTCGACAATGTTCGGAAACCATCAAATGATAAAAATTGTTTGATTCTTCGTGTCACTTGATTTTGTCCACACCACTGCGTAGTGCTTTGTCAGAATTATTGTTTTTGCATTTCATTTGTCAAAATTGCGACCTTGAAGTGATGTTAAATCGATTGAATGAAAATTATGTGTGTGAATGCAGGCGCTATCGAAAGGCGTTTTTTTTCAATCGGGGATCGATCAAAGGTGGGGTTAGCTAGATCGATGAGAGATTATTGTTGCGGTGGTCATGATTTGGCGGCACAACTTTTTGAGGAGTTTAGCGACGATTTCAGTGAACATTTTTGATTTGTTCGATCCTTTTGAAACTTCTCAAGTGCATAATCGATCGGAATATTGATTTGGATACTTGGTTGGTCAGTTCTTTCTCGTCAGCTTCTATCTGGACAGAGGTTTTCCTAAGACTCTTACTGAAGGAGTTAGATTCTCTCAGGCATTTTTTCATCACATTTCAAGCCTTGACACCTCAACAATTACGAAAAGATGGTTTGATTTTTTTTATGGGGAAATTCATCTGAGAGCGAGACGCTCAAATCACAGATACGACTACCAACGCGTCTTCACGACATGCGATTTAAAATGTGTTTTCTCGCTTCATTGGTTTGATAAGAGACTGACGATTAGAAAGTGATGCGAAATGTGGGATTTTCACAATCAAACTGGGGAATTTGGATCTCCTCACAGAAAACGCACTTTTCCGATTCCAACACCAGCCAATATCCATCCGTTGACACGATTGGCGCAAAGCCCGTCACGAAAGGAAGTCTCACCAAGACAGTAGACTTCTGAAACGCAATTAAAGATTCAGCTGAAAAGCGAAGAAAAAAAATGCGCCCCCGGGTGGACTCGAACCACCAACCTTTCGGTAACTGCTTGGACTTGTTTCAATAACAGCCGAACGCGCTAACCAATTGCGCCACGGAGGCTTATGTCTGAGCGAGATTAGTTTGAAATTTCGTAATAATCGAACCAAATTTCCTGCAAATTAATCGAAGCTTTCGAATAAATTTGGTTGGAGACGCTTCGTTCTCAGGTGGATTATAGATGATTCGATTGAAATCCGGAGATCCATAGGTCGCTGGTTCAAACCCGACTTAAAGAAAACATGTTGTTCTTCGTTCATCAAAGAGGTTCTCATTTATTCCGAACTGTCTGAGTGCTTCGGGACTGAGGCGGGTTGAGCTGAGTAGCAACTTCGCAACGGTACACTGATTCTCGAGTTTGAGTAGATTTTGTCCGACTGTTCCTCAAATTGGCCTGATGAACTGCCTTATATCGCTTCTCCCAAACATTCCACGAGTAATTTTCGTCTTTCCACGCCGGCACCGGGTGGGTTTCGGTTTGAATTTCGATCGACTGCTGTTGATTCGCCATCGCTTTTTTCAGCTAAAATTCATGTGACTGTCTCAGTCTCAAACAATAAAATAAAATAAAATACTATCAAAGCCTGCTTGATCAAATCCATTTGGTCGATCAGTTCAGAAACCCTCCGATTCCAAGTTCAATGTCCCGTCATGTGGAGAACATGGATGTGCTCAGCTATTCACTCAGTTTTACTAATGAAGAAAAAAAAATTAGAATCCTTCGAGCCGGATTTGAACCAGCGACCTATGGATATCAGCATTGATTCACAACCTCTACAGTCCACCGCTCTACCAACTGAGCTATCGAAGGTCTGATTGTTTAGACGATGATTTTTGAGCTCAGACTGTTGACTGAATTGATTTGTGAATGTCGCTGTTGTCTTTATAAGCTGAGTCAGTCATTCGATTGTCATTCGACTCAAGAGGCCAATCATCAAATTTCCTCACATTCATGCATCGAACGATTCCAAACCGCCCGTAGCGCTGTAAACAACCTGATCAAACTTTCACGTCAAATCAGCTGACGTTTTGACATTTGCATCACCGGCAACAATCTCAACGAGTCGAACGTGTACTAATCGAGTTATATTTTGGCGCTGTGAACGAAAATGCACCATCTCATTTTTTAGTAGACAGCGGTCGACGCCAGACATGGAAACAAAAGTGTTTAAAGTTGCTCTCAACAATGGGAAGGAGATCCCCGTGTTGGGATTGGGAACGTGGGCCGGTGATTGGGGCGATCAATTCGGGGTAATTATCCGTTTTTCTCGTGAATTTCCACCAGCCGATTGATTCCCAAACATTGAATTTCATAGAAATTCGAGAGAGCTCCGATTATTCGCGCTGTAAAAGATGCCGTCGATATTGGCTATCGCCACTTCGACACGGCCTCCTGTTACGACACTGAAACTGAACTGGGTGAGGGAATCAACGCTAAGATCCAAGAAGGTGTCATCAAGCGGTATGACAGTGAAGTGACTTCCTTCAACTCGCCTTGAAATCCCATCCCGATTCTCAGGGAAGACGTTTTCATCACAACGAAGATCTGGAGCAATTGTCATCGAGCGGACTTGGTTCGGGCGGATTTGTTGAAATCTCTCAAGAAGCTCAATATGACATACGTCGATCTCTACTTGATTCACTTCCCGATTTCATTGAAGGAAGGCAATGAAGTCGAGCCCAAGGATGAGAATGGAAAGCTCATCTACTCTGACGCTGACATTCGAGACACCTGGACGGAAATGGAGAAGCTCGTCGACGAGGGTTTGGTCAAGAGCATCGGCGTTTCCAACTTCGACAAGAAATTGATCGAACGTCTGCTGGCCAGCGGTCGGATTATTCCCGCTGTGAATCAAGTCGAGAGTCATCCATATTTGACGCAGAACAAACTTATTGATTGGATGAGCTCCAAAGGTATCAAGCTCGTGGCATATTCACCCCTTGGTTCCCCCGCAAGGTATTTGGAACCAAATGGTTCGGTTCTTCTTCAAAACGCCCTGGTAGGTTGCTCTCAAGCACTTTCTGCGAGAAATCATAACGGCTGTTCGTCCGCAGATCCATGAGTTGGCGAAGAAGTACAAGAAAACCCCAGCTCAGATCACCCTCCGATTCCAAGTTCAGCGAGGAGTCATCGTCATTCCGAAAACCATTACAAAGTCCCGTCTTGTGGAAAACATCGATGTGTTTGATTTCGAGCTCAGCAAAGAGGACTTTGAAGCTGTCAACGGACTGAATCGCAATTTCAGATATGAAACCGACACCGAGTGAGTCTTTCAGCGATATTTTTTTTTTAATCTTATCTAACTGATGGCCTTTACAGTTATGAAGACCATCCAGATTACCCATTCCGAGACGAATACTAGAAAATCAAAGGCAATACAGGGGAGATCGTTTTAGAACTGAGTCAACATGTTTATTTTAAAAAGAAGTCTTGTTTGCGAAACGTAGATTTTCAAAAAGGAAAAATTGAACTGAAAATTATTAAAAATAAAATAAAAAAAATTGAGAATAAATTCATTTCTCTTCTCCAGGAGGTAAAGGCTGGAGCCCTGCGTCGGAATCTTCTGCTTCCTTCTTGATTGCTGCTGACAGAATTGCGCCACCTTCTCGAAGCCCAGAGATTTCCTAGAAACAAGACGACCGTTTTTATCGGAGCTTCAAATGGAAGCTTAGTCAGAACTTACTGCGATATAAACATCCTCCGACTTGCCGTGTAAAACATCCATGATAACCTTCGAAACGGGCACACCTTTGTTTTCAATCATGCTGTTGGCATGCTCGATGAGTTGTTGTCGGAATTCCGGACATGTGTTGAGTATGTCCTGCAGCTGCTGCGGCGGCAGAGTCAACAGCACTGGGAAACTGGCCGGCTGTAGCTTTTGGGAGCACTTCACGAAGCCCTCCCAAAGCACTTTATTTTTCCAAACCTGCTTCGGGATGAGACGTTGCAGAAGATTCACGATGAAATTGGACATGCGCGGGTAGAGAGTCAACGATTGCAGAACCGTTCGCATCAGAAGGGTGGGCAATGGATTGATTTCGATCAGCTGATTCAGCACGATTGCCAAAATGTCCTGAGTGTAGCATTCCTTCTCAGCTAAGCACAATGTTGTCGCTTTGACGATTAGCTTTACATCGTGTTTCGTCGTGTCGATGGTGTGCAAAAACACCAGCAACTCCGAAGCTGATATCGGCAGTGGTTGCATTTCGTATTCCTTTGCCAGACCCAATAGTCGATTGAACGTTTCCTTGACGAT
>JANSTV010001120.1:0-17053 GCA_027564135.1 Lestremia cinerea
CAAATAATCGCATCACATCGAAATGCAAACGTATTTCGCTGCGGCATTATTCCTGTCGACTGAGCACAATGGATTGGATGTTTTGATAAGCGATGCGTTTCGCAAATACCAAATCAATGTAGAGATGGAGATGTCGTTGAACAACGATTTCCTCATCGTTCCCATGGTGGATTTCCAGAGAGAAAGAGAGAGAGAAAAACAGACATTAGCCGACTTAGAGGCGGTTTGGCGTGAAGTTTCCGGTGCTTCAACAAAATACTCGAATGACATAGCACCAGTGTCGGCTAGCGTCCAGGATTTTCGCATTCATTTTCCAAATTTTGTCGAACGCTTTATGACATCACGTTCAAATCATTACTTCTTTCGAAACTATCATCAGAGCCCATAAAATGTGAAGAAATGTAATCCCGTTCGGTGTTGAGTGGCTTCCGCCATTCGAATATTTTAGTTTGATTTCAGAATTTTATGCCCATCAATTCGAGTCGGGACGAAAAAAGGCGACGATTGGGGATTTGTTTGATTGCAATCGAAGAGCCGTTTGAAAAAATCGAAACGAGCAAAAGCGACAAAACTTCCGGGAGAGATCCTGCACTACACAGCCGTTGAGTGAAATTAAGTAATTACCGGCAGCATTAATCCAAGGATAAAAAATAAAAAATAAAACACTCGACAACAGTGAAATTCCTACAAATTCAATTCACTTTCAAATGTTAATTCAAATGAACGGCGATTGCGCAGATCGTCCGGCCCATCAACGGAACAAATGAAACGAAAACACTAACGTCGGATAACCCACATTCTCTTCGTTCACTCATTCATTCGTTTCGAATAAATTTTATTTTTATTTTTTATTCAATTTATTCTTAATTAAAGTTTAATTGCACCTTACAGCTGCTGTGAGCTGTCTTTTATTGTTAATATAATATCCTCGATCTGTTATTCTGTTTGCTCAACAATGTCGACATTCGTTTCGGTTGATACCATCCCAGAGTGGAATGTCTGCTTCAATGTTTGTTTCGAGCGAACGCTTTCTGCAAAACCGAAAATACCTCTGCACACTAAAAGCAACACCGACACCGATACACTGAAACACACACCCACACACATATACACATAAATCCAGAGTGTCGATAAAATGTTTAGTTTGAATTACACACTGTGTGCGGATGGCAGAATAGTTGGAATGGCTGGCAAGCCGGCTGAATGGATACACACATTCGAATTGAATGGGACTCGTCGACGTCTCATCTCGTTCAAGCCAATTCACCCTGCGACCATTAAAATGAGCTAGAAATGTAATTAAAATCATATCAGTTAATTTATATTGATTGTTGAATTAGACTTGATGCAAAGACGATGCCGAGACCAGAGACATTTTCGCTCAGAAACCCTCTTACACGGCGAGTGTCTTAATCACCGCCTTCACTTGAGTCTTGGGGCTTGATGAAAACGATGAAAGCTTCGAGTATTTATGGAAATGGAGTCGATCGAAAGGAAACTACTCGAATCGAATTCGATTCAAATGAAGAAATCTGTCGGCAAAGCAGTGACTGTCGATGCGAAGGTAGGAATATTTTCAACAGAACCGAAACGACGACCGAAAACTGGATCATCATTCATCCAGCTGGGTCAAATACATAATAATCTGTCATTGTGGCCAAATCAGATGAGATAAATTTTTGATAAGCTTCCCAGTTATTGTTCAAACGAAAATTAAACAAAGAGAGAGAGAGAACAATGGCCCTATTTCGTTGAGTAATTTACGTTTTGAATACAAAAGGACAGTCATTTTTTTGTTTTTGTTGTTTGCTTCGGGATGAACTGGGTGCTCCATCTTGGAAAAACACACTGCCTGCGGCAATGATGGGCCAATGTTTGCTTTCAAACAACAAACACACACATACACACACAAACCGATGAACCCACCGAAGTGAAGCCAAACACAAACTGAAATCGTCTTTTGAAAAGTTTTCCTACGAAAATAATACAAAATCATTCTACCGTTTTGTTTTCCAGTTTCGATGCACGAGAACGTTGTTATTGTAATGCTCCGGAGCAAAGTGGTAGTGGTGGTTCAGAAATACCTGAAACGAGAGAGTGAGAGGCATTTTGGGGCAACTTGGGCTTTCTTCCCGTTCAAATTCATTCCATCGGTGCACCGAACCCCAATTGACAATCCGAGATACAACACCGACGTTGAACCGCTCGCAGCGATAATAATGAATGTGAGCATTTAGACAATTCCACCACAAAATAAATAACATAAAAATAATGGCAAACAACAAGTTCTTTTGTGGAGAATGGACGAGAGAGGGAGAGGGCGACGAGAGAAGCAATCAAAATCGAATATATTCATCGAGCAGTTGAACTTGTACAAAGTTACGGAAAAGCTGAAGAATTGCCATTGAATGACGATGCCGACAATCACGGACGGATAAGAAATGAAAACAACGAAAGAAAAAAATAACAAAAATAATCGACATAAATTTTTACGACAAAGGAAAACAAGCCTTCAACGTTCTCCCTCTCGTCGATTGCCACACAGCGAGATTGTTTTCGTAGCGTGGGAGGCGACTCGCTGCGGTGAGCGAGCATTGTGGTTGGGCAGGAAGCGCGTTTTATTGTTCCGGCAAAGGTAATGCTGATTCTCACGTAATTCATTTCGAAAATCGTAAATCAAAGTGAATCTCATTGAACGAACAAGCAATCATGGAGATTCGAGAGGAGCTCCGTTTGACCGGCGACGCGCTTCCATTGCGCGATGTAGCCAACTGCGATCCGAAGATTAGGGCCTCTCATCGATTTCTATTTGAAGCTGCATTCAACATCCAAACAACAATATTTTCCTATTTTTTCTCCATTCAAAAACCCCCTCGCAGCCCGCGCCAAACTCAATTTCAGAATTGATACAACATTTGATTTGATTGAACTTAAATCTCGAGGGTTCTTTTTTTGTGATTAGCCGGTTTCATCAGAAGGCCACCACATGCACAGTCAATAGCAGGCTATTTGCCATCAAATGGGAAAGCCCAGAACGTAAAATCGTTGTGACGGTTGCAAAATAGTGATGGATCTTTGTACGTATTTCACCGGTCGACCCTTCGACTCGACAAATTACATTTCATTTTATAGGCAAATCAAATTCTTATTAAATCAATTTTTCTTTCAAATTTTTACTCGAGGGGCCCTTGTTCGAATCCATTTGGGTTGCATTCAATCGATGCCAAAGAGAGTTCTCTGCTTTCGACTCAGCGGGGCGAATACACATTCACAGGCGGCGGCAGAACCCATTGACATCGAATGGCAAGCTTCAATGCACAGGGCTTGGCGGTACTGACATTTGACAAATGTCCCGTGTCGTATCGTCATTGTGTTTTCACACAAGTTCAAGTGTCTTGAACATCTCGATTTCCGCTGATGATTTGCACTTTCAATCAACAATCTCAGCATAAATATTGTACAGTTGGCTGAAAATCAAAGGTAGCAGATTCAATCTAATGTTTGACGGATCGAATCGATAATGTTGATGGTGTTTCTAACATCGAATGCGCCAAACAACATAATATTTTTAAAACTATGCTTTGCATTCCTCCGGGTGCTTCCTTGCGTCAGTGTTCCGACCAGCTGGTTGTATGCGAATCTCTTTGGAGTGCATTGAGCATTTTATATTAAGTTCGACGGCAAGAAATGATTTACAACAAATCCAAATTGAGCGAATATTCCTTGCAAACGAATTGTCAATATCGGAAGGCGAACATAGCCCGTTTAGCTGAACCAATTACAGTTTTTTTTTTACCAGTACTCGTATGTTTGGATTCAGAGCATGGTCCATTCACTTTCGCACTCCGCAAAGTGCTCACTTCCATTCATCAAAAAACTAAACGCAAGACAACACAGAGCACTCACTGTCACGGACTTAGCGTATCGATTCGAGGTCATTCGATGCGGATTGGCTCAGTCAAACTGAGCAAAAAGTATTTTTGCGAACTGTAAAAAAACCAGTGAACATGGGTTTTGATCATTTATGGCAAATAAAGCCGCCGGCCACGCTTCTCGAATGAATGAATTTCTGATACGAGATGCTGTGTTATAATCAAGGTCGTCGATGTGCTCATCAAAATTTAACGGAAAACCCGTTTTGCTGAAACAATACGTTATCGGTCGACTAGTCTGGTTCAATAACAAAAAAAGCATTGCGATCATATCAAGCGGACAACCAAACAGATGCTGGTCAGCTGTGATCGCAGAAAACCGGTTCCTCTCTTTCTCTCTTTTGCTATGCATATCAGTGATGATCAGTTGGTTGAGGTGTGCGCATGTGCTCTGTGTTGTCTATTTCGAGACTATTTATGAGCCTCAAGACGCTGGTAAAAGAATGGTTCAATAATGAAAAACAAAGTCATTACGTGTTCGAAGATTCATTTCATTTCGGCGTTTTTGGCATATACAATTTTGCACCAAAGATTTCCTAATGCAACGTGAAAAACTTCCAAAATAAATGAATAAAAAAAATAAATAAAGCAATAAATCGCAATAAAAGAAACAGCTTGCTAAACTTTGTTATCGATTCTCACTTTATTTCTCAATTATTAACTAATGCATACATAGCAAGGGCTCCTAAAGGGGCTTGTGTGTCCCTACGAGTCCGAAGAAATCCTGGAAGTAGTGGATACTTGATACCACGATACGAAGTTGAGATTGACACCCATCATTCTTCACATAAACACTCAGGAAGCCATGTAAGAAGAAGACCGTTTGCCCATTTATCTTTTTCGGGATCGTTAAGCCGCTGCCATTCTCCCCACCACAGATGCCTTTGTCTGTCTCATTCATTGGTCCAGTACAGAAAGCTTCATCAGAAAAATGTGGTTTAAACCATTCTGGAACATGTGGCTTGCAATCTTCACCCTCAAGGACTGGCACCACGATCACGTCCAACGGAGGCAGTTCGCCCGCGACTTGGTCTTCATAGCCGGTGTAATAACCAAGTTCTCCTTTCGGAACGAAGTTCCTTGCGCCAAACTCGATGCAAATCGGAGCAACGATATCGCCAAAGATAATGTCGTTTTCCAGAACAACCAATCCAAAATCGCGGATGCGAGTATTTGGGAGGTCTTTGTAGCCGGTTTGCCAAATTGCAGCAGCGCGAATGGTTTGGTTTGCTTCTCCAAAATAGGAACCATCTGTCAGCGTTCCACTCTTCAGTTCACCAACCACAACTCGTATATCCGTTGCATTATACGTCTGCTGGTCTGATGCTCTTGTTAAGCAATGAATTGCGACTGCGACGACTCGGGAGTTTACAATCGTGCCAACGCAGGAAAGCCGATTGAACCAATCTGTTCGATAAATTCCGGCAATCCAGGGCATAGCCGAATAGTCGGAAAGACGATGTCTTCCGATATCAAATTGCACCTCAGACCTCGGAATACCACAAATCGGAGAGCATGGCTTTGGTGTTGGAGACCAAGCTCCGCTTTCGCTGCAATAACTGATTTGCTCTTCGGATTCAATCCGCTCATATCCCTTTTGGCAAGTAATGACTGCCGGCGTCCCATTCTTGACGTGGCCCGAACATGGCGTCTGAACTCCGTCGATATCGCAAAGCGAGCTAATTGAAACCCCCCGAACGGGGAACGTATCGCAGACTATTTCACATTTGGGAACCTCTCTCTGCCACTTTCCTTTAAAACACAAATTGTTGCTCTCGCCAGTTGGAGGAAGGCCGCTCTGACATTTGTAAAGAACGGCTGTGAATTCTTCTACCAACGTTCTCTTAGGAAATCTTCGTGAACTGTGCGCATCTTCAATCCAGCCTCCTGTTGGCACTTCATCGATGCGACACCGTCCTGCGCAAAAAAAATTGGCATTAGCCTCAGAATATCGGGAGAAATGAAAATAAATCTCACCTGGATCGATTATTTCACACTGTGGTGCACTGTCCACCCAACGCCCATTGACGCAATAGTTCAGCTCTTTCCCGACCAGAATATAATTCTCGTCGCATTTGAATCGTAGCACCGTTAAGAGTGGAGTCACATCGCCAACTGCAAACGTCCAGCTTGCATTAAACGCTTCCTGAGCTCGGCCATTGGAAGGGATCTCGGAAACCACACAGTGCGTGGAATTTGTTCCTGCCTGTTCAATTCGATCAACGAGATCGTCGTCGGAGATAGCGTTGCTCGGAAGAAAATTGTTTTCCGGGCGATGTAGTCGGTCATAATGACCGATCAACTCTAAATAGAAGGCGATGTTGGTGAACTGGGAATATTGGCCCACGTCGCACGTGCCGTCGTTAGAAATAGCGGTGCTCACGATGCCTCTCAGGAAATTAATTTCGGCCCTCTGCTTTTCCGTTGCTGGGTCGGACATCACGAGACCTCCACCGCTGTCCCCACCACACACATTTTGATCACCAGTTTCAAATCCAGCACAGAACTTGTCACTCGACACCACGAAGTTGATCTTTCTCTCGATCAATTTCTCTGCGCAGTCACGCCGACTGACGGATGCCAACTCAATGACCTTTAGTTGTAGACTTGACTGGCCATTCGGTCTTTCGAGTCCCCAGCCGGCGACCTTCATCAGCAGTCCAGATGGAACCGTCCGATCATCGTACCGCAAATCGTATGGGACACACACCGGAGAAATGTGGGGCTTGAACTCTAGCGGCTGCTGCAGCACAACAACAACAATGTCGTCTGCGTAGTTTGTGTCTGCGTGACTATAACCATCAACGTAGTGCAAACTCTCGATTTGGAAGTTCTGCTGTAAACCCACGTCTTCTGCCGCCAAGTAGTCTCTTTGGGTTTTTCCAACTGCGATGGAATATTCCGAATAATCGAATGGAGCATTAGATTCAGCATTCCAGAAACAATGCATCGCAGAAATGACAACTCGTGCATTGATAATGGATGCTCCGCAAATCTGAGTGAAAAGCGATTGTTTTTTCTTGTAAACGCCGGCATGCCAAGGTGTTCTCGTTACATTGATTCTAGTTCCTCCTACGATCAGCGGACGCGCCTCCGAATAGATTTCTCCGCAGACCTGCTGGCACGGGAGAGGATCAGGTACCCATCGTCCAGTAGGTCCACACGTCACTTCATGTGGAGTCTGACGACTTCTTTCATACCCATGCTTGCACGCTATCGATGCGATCGTACCGCGTGGGACTCGCTTGGGACACGAGATCAACTCATCGGAATCGTCGGGAAGCTTGCAATTTGACGTCAGTGTGACGCCGTTCACATCTGTTGGATCACAGAATGCTTTGCACTCCGGCACTGGGCTCAGCCACCGCCCTTGATCGCAAAAGTTTGAGGACTGACCAACAATGTGATGGTTCTCAATGCATTTGTAGGTGATTCGAGTGTATTCTTCAACATGTTCGCCGCGTCCTAGTCTGAGGGAGCCCGCGAACGCATCACCATTGCGAGGAATCTGTTCAACTTGACAGCTACCAGCTATGGCCGAATCTAATAATTAAAATTTTAGCGTTGAATGCAATCGAAATCGTTTAAACAAATTCGCAACTCACCAAATGCGGCAAAGACCAAAACCAGAACACAAATCGGTCTTGCGAGAATCTGAAATTTCATGTTTAGCGATAGAACATGAAGAACACAAAAACTATTATAAATCGAGTCGTAAAAATTCAGAAGACTTCTTCAACGTTCACACGAACACTGCGCGCAAGTTGAACGAAATGATGATTCCAAGCTCGCGAGTTGTATGCGATTGGAACCGGTTTCGTTCTCACCTCTCACTCGCGACTTGTGCTCTTTTTTTGTTCTTGAAATGGAAATGTCCAAATTGAGAGAGATAATAACACCAGACCCGTCCACGGGCTTCATACTCTATAATTCTTGCTTCTCGAGAGACTATTTATTTGCTCGCGGAATGAAGATAAAAATAGCAAAGATTGTGCCAATGGATTGCATCGATTGACAATCACCAAGGTCATTGCGTGATGTTGTGGGTTGTCCATCGTCGCGGTGGGAAATTACGCTGAACAAGAAGATCTCGTTCCAAAGAGTGGGCAAAACACATAATTAGTCGAGTCGTCACCGCCATATTTTAGATGTAAAAAACCCAGGCATTCGCCAAATGTCATGTTCAATAATCAGTTTATTATAACTTTTTTTTGTTGAAATACAAAGAATAACATGCGATCCTAAAGAATTTGATTTGAAAGAACGAGCTTAGCAAAATCCTGGAAATAGTGAATGCTCGTCACCACGGAATATACGCGATTTTGACATCCATCAGGCTTCGAATAGACACTCAAAAATCCATGCAAGAAGAACACCGTACGATCACCCACTCGCTTTGGGATCGTCAAGCTGGTACCAGTTTCCCCTCCACAAATTCCAACGTCCGTCTCTTTCGTTGGTCCGGAACAGAACGTTTCTTCTGAAAAATGTGGCTTGAACCAATCATCGACATGATCTACGCATTCCTTTCCTTCGAGGATCGGCACAACGACGGTATCCATTGGAGGAAGGTCGCTCGCGACTCGTTCTTTATAACCAAAGTAGTAACCGAGCTCTCCTTTCGGGACGAAGTCCTTCGCACCAAACTCAATACAAATTGGAGCGACGTTGTAGCCGAAGATGATGTTGTTATCGAGAATTAAAAATGCGAAATCGCGGATGCGAGTATTCGGAAGGTCTTTGTAGCCGGTCTGCCAAATCGTTTCCACGCGAAAGGTTTGGTTGGCTTGTCCCGATTGGGCGCTTTCTTTCAGTGTTCCATCTCTCAATTCACCAACAACAACCCACAAATCCGTTGCGTTAAACGGTTGCTGGTCAGACGCTCGCGTTACGCAGTGCATTCCTAATCCGACAACTCGAGCGCTTAAGATCGTGCCAACGCAACTGAAACGATTCGACCATTCCTTCCAATAAACTCCCGCAATCCACGGCACTACCGAATAGTTTGGCAGGCGATGCCTGCCGATCTCGAACTCCTCATCCAAATTCATAATGCCACAGATCGGAGTGCAAGGTTGGGGTTTTGGCATCCATCCGACTGAGTTGCTACAATGACTGATTTGTTCCTTTGCTCCGTCACGCTCATACCCCTCTTGGCAAGTAATAACGGCCTTCGTCCCATTTTTAACGTGGCCTGAGCACGGTGTCTGGACTCCGACAATTTCGCAGGTTGATTTGATTGATATACCTCGAATGGCTGCTGTATCACAGGAGACATCACATTTTGGAGCCTCCTTCTGCCACTTTCCTTCAAAACACAAATTACTCTCTTCGCCGATCGGGAGTAGGTCGTTGAAGCATTTGTATCGAATCACCGTCAAGTCTGCCACTGATTCGCCTTCCGAAATTCTACGTGAACTTTGAGAGTCTTGAATCCAGACACCTTTTGGGACATTATCGATGTAACATCGCCCTGTGAAAATAATCCAAATCACTCTCCGGCCAAATAATATTTTGTTGGAATGGGTCTTTACCTGATTCGAATGGCTCGCATGTTGGGGGCATGCTCTGCCAGTGGTCCTCGATGCAATAGTTTATCGGTTTGCCGACCAACACGTAGTTCGTGTCGCATGTGAATCGCACCGCGGTCAGCGGTGGAACAACTTCGTTGGAGGTGAACGTTCGACTTGCATTGAGTGCGTCCTCACCTCGAGCGTGTGGAGGGATTATCACGACGCATTCCGTGGTGGGATCTTGAACGGAATTCTGCGTAGAATCTTGAGTGGGGCCTGGAGTGGAATCTTGGGAGGAATCTTCAGCGGAATTTACTGCAAAACCTTGGGCGGCGGCTGTCGTTAAATCGGGTTGACTAGCGGGCTCGTTTATCGGGAAGTCACTTCGTTGGAGTGGTACTTTCTCCGGACGATACATTCGATCATAATGATCGATCAACTCTAAGTGAGTTGCGACGTTGGTGATCTGAGAGTACGAATCAGAGTCACAAGCATCATCGTCTGTCAAAACCCTGCTTATTATGCCTCTCAAGTAATGAATAGTTATATTGCCCGGTCCTATATCCGAAAGAACGAGACCTCCACCTCCGTCACCGCTGCAAACGCTTTGCTCACCATCTCGAAAACCAGCGCAGAATTTGTCGCTTGAAATGACTGACCTGATGCTTCTGTCAGCTAAAGTTGTTGCGCAGTCTCGGCGACTGATGGACAGAAGCTCAACGAACTTCAATTGCGCATTTGGATCGCTCTCAGACGTTTTGAGGCGCCACCCGGCAACTTTCATCGACAGTCCGGATGGCACCGTGCGGTCGTCGTATCCTAAGTCGTACGGAACACACACCGGGGAGATATGAGGCTTGAACTCGATCGATTCCTGCAACACGACCACAGCAATGTCGTCTGCGTGGTTTTTGCTCGCGTGGCTATAGCCATCGATGTAATGAATGCTCTCGATCTGGAGGTTCTGTTGAAGCCCCTCGTCCTCCGAAGCGAAGTAGTCCCGTTTGGTTTTGCCGACTGCGATCGAGAATTCCGATTTGTCGTAAGGCGCGAGAGAGTCAGCATCCCAGAAACAATGAATCGCCGAGACGATAACTCGAGCGCTGATAATAGTGGCGCCACAGACCTGCTTGAATAGTTCGCCGTTTTTCTTGTAAACCCCGGCGTGCCACAGTGCCTCGGTGGCAGTTTTCATACTTCCGCTTAAAGGTGAATGTGTTTCCGAATAGACCTCGCCGCATACCTGCTGGCAAGGGAATGGGTCGGGCAGCCACAGACCCGTCGAGTCACACGTAACCATATGGGGCGTTTGAGCACTTCTTTCATAGCCGTGCTTGCATGCGATTGACGCGATCGTGCCCGGTGGTACCCGTTCAGGACATGAGGTCAACTGATTGGGATCGTTGGGCAGCTTGCAACTTGACGTGAGAGAGACACCGTTCACTTCCGCTGGATCGCAAAAAGCCGTGGCTGAGTCTGAAAATTGAAACGATGATCTATCTTATCGAGAAAAATGCCAGCATCACCACTTACCGAACTGGGCGATAGCCACAACCAAAACACAAGTAAATCGTCCGACCACAGCCGCTAGTTCCATATTTACTGGCCGAGCAAAACAAAAACACAAATTTACCGAAAATCGAAGTCCGTACGTTCTGACCAGTTTTGTTCAACGTCAACACGAGCTCTGCGCGCAAATCAATCGGAAAGAAGATCTGAGCTTGGTGAGTTGCTTGTGGCCGGAACCGGTTTCGCTCTCTGCTCTTACTCGTGTTTCGTGCTCTGCTCGCGATCAAGATTCTCAAGTTGAGAGATAAAACAACAGCGAAATCGTCTCAGAGAACTTTGGATAAAGATGCGTCTCAATAACAATCATTCGCTTGTAGAATAGACACTGTTCATTGGACAGCGAGCTGAGCTCGAAATAGAACAGGTTGTAGAATGAATTGCATCGATTCGGAGCCTACAAGGTCACAACGTGATGCTGTTCATTGTCCAAATACGCGGTTGAATAATTGGTGGGAAACTACGCTGAGCAATCACTGAGATCACGTTTGGGTGGGCAAAAAGTGGGCAAAACAAATAGTTTGTCGAGTCGTCACCGTCAATTCGCCATATTTCCGATGAAAAAAAATTTCGGCTTCTTCCACCTTTTTTTGACAACAAGCATAACATGCGATTATAGAGATGCTGACCCCAGTTCAACAACCAAGTTAATAAATCAGTCACATTATTGAATGATCGCCCAATGATTGCTAATGTATATTGGCCATTTTTGGGTTGGCCGTGGTAAAAATTGGCCGCCCAAAAATAACCTGCTCAAGTTTAGGTCGGCAAAAGAATCTGATGAGTTGATTGCGAACATGAACAGAAATATCTGTTAAGATGCAATTACATTAGAAACTCAACTCAATGACCTCTTGAATGAACTTTCCAGGTGCATTTATAGACACCAGGTTAAAAGCTATCTTTGGGAAAGAGAAACATCCAGCAAAGAAAATCGCATGCGTCAATGCGCACAGCGAAAAAATCATGAGATCCTCCTGATTGGATTTTGACGTCAACAACTGAATTAAAAATTTCAAATGTCGATTTTGCCTGCATTATTTCCAATCCAAGCAACATTTCAATAATTCATTGCTTTCGAATGTCCGACGTTGCATGTTCCAAAAGACAACAATAATACGTAATTAGAGAACCGGCAGCAAAGAGAATGTCATTTTGCTATGTATTACGAGCTCGCTCAATAATCCCCGTCGAAGTGGAAATGAAACGTAAATATAATTACAGAGAAGAAAGTGTCTTCTCTGTAATTCAAGATACCAACCTGAGTCCCACCAATTAGAAAAAATGCATTGTTTCGAAAAGCTTCACACGAATCCACGCCCATTTCTTATCTAATGTCTAATACAAATTACTCTGTCACAGCTGAACACGCTCCCACAGCAGCGTTGCACATTCAATTTTTCTTTCTGCATATGATGAGGTCATTAAGTATTCATCCTTTGCATCGGACCTGCTTTTCCACCAAGACATCGAATCCACTATTCGGTGATCGATAAGGATGAATCATACCACTCCAGTTCGCAATGGTAATAAAAGCGAGAGACGCAAGTCACTCACAGTTCAATCAAAGCTAAGCAATTGGAGAATAACAATTGGTTCAACTTTCACAACTCGATTGGAAAAACTGAGCAGTGCAAAATGGGTGATATTTTTCAATCAGTTAAAAGCCACTTGAAGTACGCGGGCTTGTCGACGACTCCCGTCGCGAACAAATATTACAAATTTGTGCCGTATTTCATGTTATTCGGAGTTTTATCTGTTGCGCCACCATGTGTTGATTACCTTTCGAGAAAACATCCCGACCTAACGGATGTGACGCACGTTCTCTACATCATCACCTTCATTCTTCAAGCCGCCATCAATTTCGTAATCCTTTGGTCCCGAATGGACTCAGTACTTGAAATTTTCCATGCGTTGCAGAGGATCGTGGACGAACGTGAGTGTTTTAGCCTTCGATGGAAGTCATACGGTGAACTATGTGGAACATTCTGCTCTTCTCCAAGGATCGCCACCTTCGGCGATGAGAATTTACGCTGCGACCAAGAAAACGTTTGACTTTTCGATCTGGACGGCGTTGAGTTTCAAAAGTGTGCTCTTTTCCTTGGGTGTGTTAACTACGCCCATCGTAGCGGCGATTCTCCATTTCGTTCGATCGTCCTCGGTGGAAGCTTGGGGTTTGCCCATTAAACTCAGGTCAGGCAGCTTACTCTACTACTGAGGAATATTTTTGGAAGAGTGCGGAACGTACGCTGGTGCCAAAGAATCAAACCCTCGAAAGACTTGATCTAATTGAATATTTTCCTCTCAATGACCATTTAATCTTGGCCTTGAAAGCACACTTTTGAATCAATTTATTTTCATCTTGGATGGATTCTTTTAGTTTTGGCCCAATTGCTTTAACCAGCTGGCTTGGATTTGTATTGGAGTACGGTACTTGTTCTTTGTTTACTTTTGTGTTGTACTTTGTGTATTTTTTGCCAGAAACGGTTTTCATCGCCATTTGCATGTTTGTGACTGCGGCAAATAAAGACTTGCAATCGGCGATCAAGCAAATTGGATCAGAGTGAGTAACCCCGATCCATGCGATCCAGCTGCTTTCATTCTTCATTCTGCATCCTCTCGTTTAAAAAGCTTGCCAGAAAATCGATTGAAGCCTCACGATGTTGGAAAGCTGACAAAGCGATTGATCGAAGTCATTCGATTTCACACCGAGATTTTGCGGTAATCGTGCGCTCTTCCACATTCTCCGATTCTAATCCTCAGATGCCTTTCCAGAATAACTGCGATAATCTCGAGTGTCATGAATTCAACTATCTCCGTCAGTTTTTCGGTATGCGTTATGATGCTTTGCACTGCGATGTTCCAATTGATTTTGGTGAGTGAGCGATGACAGTTTATGACAAGGAATCTGTTTTATCTTTGAATTTTCCTTCAGAATCTCTCGACGGGCTCTGTGATTATGATAGCTCAGACCATGGAGGCAATAATTGTCAGCTTTTGCGTGATTTTCATGCTCTGTTACTTTGGCCAGAAGGTGACCTCGAGCATGCAGAGAAACTCGGATGCGGCTTACACCAAATGCGGTTGGCTGAAATATCCGCCAGAGTTGAGGCGGCACGTGCTAATGATCATGCGGGCATCCCAGGAGCCCTTCTGTTTCAGCGGCTTCGGACTGGTTGTGCTGACATGCTCGATGGAGAATTTCACCACAGTAAGCCGTCCAGATGCTTGGTAGCTCGCGTTCAACAACGCCTATCTCTTGATTTGCAGATGGTCAATGCAGCCGGATCCTTCTTGGCCGTTCTTCGATCCACACTCGATTGAGCCAATAGATCAACGTCAATAATGGTACCATCACCCCAGTCGGTTGTCAATGCACCAGAGCCGGGCTCCATTTGTTATTGATTGGGATAGAACACTGCTATGAAAACTTTAAAAATTTATAAAGGCCCTCACCATATAAATGGCCCGACTTCGCGTTTGAAGCTTTTCGAAGTCGGGAATGCACCGACACAACAATGGTTTCTTTAGCGTGGATGGTGTATACTGAGATCATGATGCAAATAAGATCGACTACGAGCGGAGTCAAATATGTCAAAGCTGATTCGATGCGTAATAGTTAATTTGGAATCTTTATTTTTAAAACCGGCTGGCTATTAAGTATTCAACCTTGATTTTACTGTAACATGCCTGTGCTGCAGGCTGTAGCTATGAATAGAGCATATTTTAGAACCAGAGCTTTCTAGCTTAGTTGTGTTAATTGTGCAGAAAAATCTGCGGCACAGTTTTGTGTTGCCCATCCTTTTCGGATAATAAATGTTTGAAAGAAATGAATGCTTTCACTCTTACCCAGATACAAACTCACTGTTGTCAATCTCAATGATTTTTTATGTTTTCTCGTACTTTCTAATCGACCAGGAAAGTTGTACAAATCAAATTCACCGCATTCGTCAAAACAACAGACTGATCTAACACTCGACTCGATTCCAAACGTAAATAAAGGAACGTTCTCGTTATCGCCCTAAATAAAAAAACGTTTTGAAACACGCGGCCCATTCCATGCAGTAACATAAAACGAGACCACGTTAAACGTTACCTTTCATTTTCTATGTAAATAATTCAACGACAAAATAAGCCGCAAAATGGCCGTCAAAATTCTATTAACAACGACATAATGCCCATCAAAAAGTCCAATTAAATGCAATCAAATTTGCCTAATTTCATCTTTTAATTGATTAAACACAAGAATTTGCAAAGCGACGCCAGAACGGTCGACAACGACGAAAACCAGCAAACATGCACGAATGGCACGGGCATCGGGTTCGATTGGCAACGCCAAACGATACGAATGTGACAGGAGTGCAGTGCACGATTCGAATACCTGACGGTTGTTTGGCTTTCACTTCGTCTTGTTTGGAACGTTGTTCACGATGACAGTGTTTAGAGTTTTATGGGCTGTTGGCACGCGTTCCATTTGGCTTAATGCCCGTCGTTACTCAGTTGTGAGTCTGCTGGCTGAAGGGAATCAACCAAAATAGCAATGCGTTTGAGCAAATGACTGGTTTCGGATAATGAATGTTGTTGGACTCTCGAGGCCTCCATTCAATCTCCTCCCACCATCCTCCCCATTCTCCGGTGTCGACCACACTAATAGCACACAATTTGGAAATTGAGGAAACAAGTTTTTTACGAATCATTTCGGTGTAATTGATTCGAATGGAATTAGCAGCCCTCCTCCCATAATCATTCGAAAACCACGCACACCCAAACACACACACACACACACACACATACATATATAATATTCGGCGAAAAACCAATTATGAATTTTCCTCCGCATCCTGTTTTGCTTATATTCATTATTGTGTTCATTCAGAAGCAACCGACGACCGGCATGTCATTATTTAAAATCTGATTATTGGCATATTTTGCGTCGCAAAAAAATGGTCGAAAATGCATTTAAATCAATAACAAAGCCAATGGCCAAATAGCGAAGCAAAATGACAAAATTCTCGCGATAATGTGCACTGGAATGATGTGCGCTCCCGCAATGCGCTACGTTGGATGAGTTGATGGGTACGAGCATTGTGGCGTGAGCGATGAACTGGCGAGAATTTAACCGGGTTCGACAGGAAACTGCCCCAGATGCGGAAGTGCAAAAACCAAAGTTTCATTTGAAAAATGCTCCAAACAATGATGAATAATTGAGTGGAACATTGCTCAAATGCACAAAATGTTTCTGGTAGAAGTTTTTGGTTTTTTGGCCGCAAGCATTTGCACCTCCAAAACGTCCGCTCCGTTTGAAGTTTCGTCCAATGCAATTTCTGAAATAACAAACCATGTTGATTTTGTATAAAACATGAGGCCCCCTCCTCTGATTCGTTGAAACCAATCATCAGCAAATTTTTCGTCGACTGGTAGTTTTCCAAATGGCTCGGCTCGAATGGCTCGTTCAACAATAACACAAACATTATCTCATTTGAAACAAGACCACCCATCAAATATTCAGTGAAATAACTTTGTTTCGCACGATGATGCGAGCACCTTTTTCAATTTCGCTTCGAAACTCGTCTAAATTATGATGACTGATGGCTGAATAATTAACTCTTTCATTTTCCGGTGCTGTAAACAACGGAGCAACACTCTGATGACTTGGTCTCTTAATAAAATATATGCGATTGAGTACGGGAACACCTTCATAAATCCTACCGAAAGGCATGCATGCATGGGCGATATGGTGGTCATGCATTGTTATGTGATGACGACGATATGTGGCCAATGGAGAGGACGATGATGGCGGGCGATGGCGAAAACGATGGCCAAGTGATGAATGTCTGGAACGATGAGTAGACTTTACTCGTTCCATAAAATATGTAGAAATATTATTAATAATAGACATTGTTGGTCGGCTACTGTGCCTGGGTGTGAGATGAAGCCGAACATTAGCCAATGGGTATCACTGTTTGCCGGCAGACCGAACAGCAGCCGCCCTCAAAACAATTTATAACGAAATTGGTGTATTTCATTTTGGAAAAGGCTTTT
>JANSTV010001231.1:0-17049 GCA_027564135.1 Lestremia cinerea
GATTATGGCTGTAATAAAATATTGATTACCGCAGCACCTTTGTCGCTTTTGCATAGTTCACCATCCCGTGACGATGATGATGGCCTCTGGTGTGGGAACTGTCATTGCGATCGCTTAATATTCACATTTTGGTGTTTGTGTCGAACCGAAAATAATATCCGATTCAGGGTGATTGGTACGACCGATAGTGTGTGATGGATGTGACAGGGGATTCTCAGCCGATGTCGCCACAGCGACAGCACAAAAGGCGGTGACTCTGACCTGCGACACAAAAGTCAATTTTTCGATAAATTGCTCACTTCGATTTTCTCTTGTTATTTTTCATTTCAACGAGACTTTGGTCTAAGGTGTCGGTGAGGTCTTGCCGTTCGGTCGTTGTTTTCCATGGAGAGACTCGATTAAGACATTAGCACCGATTATCAGCCGTTCCCGATTCGAGATTCGTAGCGTCAAAAACACCGGGACGAGCATCAATCAATCATATTTCAAAGTGAAACTCTTTGAAAATTATAAATCACATGCATCCTCACACCGAGCATCACTCGAACGCCAATCTGTAAGCCACGCAACGTATCGATGCCGATTCCATTCAATCTGTTGGATTACACACCGTGAAAACGCGATAAATCATTCAACAGCGTCAATTATTCTGAAAGTTGCATCAATTTGTTTATGTTGCGAAGGTTCATCACCAATTAGCGTTGATGAGCGCGAATTCCAGCTACGTTGCTCTCATACTGATTGCTACTTAGCTGATTCTCGATGATTTGGCGAGCATTGCTAATATATTCTGAGCGAGAGAGAGACATTTCATTGGAATGCAACGTACCGTTAGTTTAAAAACAAATTATTTCGAAATTGGAATACCTTTCATTGAATCCCGTCTACCGGTCGCTTGAAAAATGCTCGAGTTCCAAGTCTGATGTACATTTGATGATTGAATTACGCGGCTTTCCACCCGGCATGCCCCAACAAAGGTCCAACTTGGGATTTCATTGAATTGGCTTCCTTGAAATGAAGCCTCAAAGGGAAAAGAATGTCAGTCTTTGATCGAAACGCGAGAGTTCATGTTGCCATGACATTTTACCCATTCCCCTTGCGGTCGCTGCTACGACAGATGCCACAATCTCACTGTGACGGAAAAAAGTAAGCCGGAGTGAGGTACTGTCAAGAAACACGACCGATAAATGACACATCAAAACTCGAATGAAAAATTGTCAACTTAACTTGAGTCAATTCCAATGAATAATCAAGGACGGGACTGAATAAATGATGTATCTTCAGATCGCGCGGCATCATCGTGGTGTCATCAGTTCAATGGGGACGAGGGAAGGTGAATGACGTAATTAAATATTCCATTGAACAAAAACATTTATTTGATGATTTGAATCAAACAGTATATTTTAATTAAAATGTTGACTCTTTGGGAGGGGAAAGATGTGGGATATCTCGGGGGTGGGTCCGGGGTTATTCGAATGTTCGCGATGAAGCATCTTCCAGCGAAGCATTCGAATCTTAATGTAATTATGTTTTGACGAACCTCTCTCTCTTACACACACATACACACTCATACATACACATACATATACACACCCACGCCACAGCGAAAAAAAGAGAGGAGTCACAGAAGACAGCTGCAGAGGCGATGCGGAAGCGCGAGTTATTCAAGTTGACAATTACGAAGGAAAATCAACAAGCAAACATTTGTTTTTGCAAACAAAAGAATAATCATCTAATTGGTTTGCCATTAATATTCAAATGTAGGCAGACTTCTGTGCGAGAGCCATTCGAATCTGAAGCCTCCGGGAAAATTGACAAGTTTTTGTTGCTTTGACGCTTCACCAAAATCAATAACCAGTGAACACCGCCAGTGAATATGGATGTGAACGTGGATGCAATCCGAACGCTTTCCTTTTGCCACAATAACGACCGCAACATTGTCCCACTCCTCTTTTCAGCGTCAACGTTTTCGATTTGCTCGTCCGATCGTTTGCTCGTTCTTCCGTTTGTTTGTTTGGTTTTTCTGTCGTTTTTCAAAGCAAATTACAGAAAATATGAAACAACATTTGGTCCAACAAATGAAATGTTTTTGTTTTTCCGCCATGCCTCGCCATTTCGTTTCATTTCGTTTCGTTCATTCCGTTTGATTCGTGTCTCGTGGCACATTTTTGCCGTCGACATCGTTGTTTATCGAATGTTTGTTTGGTTTCTTGGAAATCGGCCAGATTCGATACGGTGCTGCACACAAAGCGAATGGCTAGGAAATTGAAAACAAAAAACCAGAAGACAAAAAATGCAAATCCAGACTTGCGAAACATGCTTGCATATTATTAAATTATCGATTTCTGTCGTTCCGACATTTTCAATTCGCAGCCTTGCGTTTTTCTCAGCGTAACATTCATTTTTGGCCGTTGTTCAGCATGGCATTTCATTGGCATCGGGCCGCATTGTCGAATAAACGATGAACATTTTTTGAGCTTCCGCTTAGCCGGATTTGTTGCACACATCCCGTCTGATCGCTTACTGCCCAAATGGCTACGAAATCGCTACGACAATGACGTCATATTGAAGCATTTAAAAAGCAATGCTTCAGCTTTTTGACGACATCAAAGTCATGCGGGAAGCGAAAAATCAGTTTCGCCAAAGTTTTAATTATTCCTCAATCAGCGTCAAACAATGAAATGTCACCGAGAAAATGAAACTTTTCCCCACTGCCCTTTGATTGCAAAGGAATTTCTCAATCTTTTCGCGAGTGCACTTTCCGTTGAGTCATCGCGATTAATGACCTCGAATGAGTCTCGGTATTTCGCTGCTTGAAGTCAAGTCTTTTCATCGCCAGTCGATACACTCCAAGCAACTACTTGACGACTTAGCGGTTAGCGGAACATGAAATCAACATTCAAACCCCCCGAAACCGAACTCCTTTGGGTGGATTGAAGATTCCATCAACCGTTCACCGACCTCAGTGCGGAAATGAATGTTGTAATAACACACTTCAAAAGGGCCTTCATGGAAAATCTGCGTAAATTACCATCAATTTCATGGAAAACTTATTCAATTTCAAATAATATTTCAATTAAATGCAATAAAATACACATATCTTCATCAGTGCATCAGTTGAATGGTGCTGCATTCACCGTCGTTCCATTGTGGTGGCCGAAGCTATGCTCATTCTCGGAATTCCACTTGAATGTTATAGACTTTGGTGTGGTGCTGGCGGTGCTGGTGGTGCCTGACTCGCTGGTTGGTTGCTTTTAAATTATAATATATTAAATTGTTGTAAATTTTAATGGACCAATGGATAGATAGAGGCGAGAATGAAGAGGAAAACTTTTACCGAGAATCCGCAATGGTACAACTATCGCAAAGCCATCGAGGTGGTGAAGCAAGTTGCTGGGACCATTCGAAGAGACGACATCGACAACGACGAGGATTCCACATGAAATTTTATCTCAGCCTCGAAATGTTTGAAACATTTCTTCCGTGCACCACATCGACCGCATATTAGCTATTTCTCGTGGAAATTTATATTCGCAAAATATAATGCACGAAATAAAATTCGATTCCGCTTGAGTGGGAGAGGGACGACACGTCATACACTTGCACACACACACACATACTAAGACATACACACAAATACACAATCAAACTAAAAATTCCATTTGAAAATTGGAAAATTCTCTTGAAACGACCTCGACAAAGAGTCCGCCATCACGAATCGACATCGCCCAAGCAACCATCAATTTCAACTGTTTCGATTGTTTGGTGTCGACTGTTATCGGCCTCACAGTCTCCACAGTTGTTGGGTAATTAAATGTTGAATATCTGTCGAAGGTTTTAAGATACAATTACACGTATAAGCTTGCGATAGGGTATATCGACGAGGACGACGACCAAACGGATGGGTGGTTGAGTGGGTGGATGGGTCGTAGAATGGTTCTGGTAACTTCATGACACTTTCTGGGCCACTATTTATCATGTGATTATGTTCAGTTTTGGGCAAAATGTAAGCGAAAGATCGAAAGATTAGTAATGTTTTAATTACCAATGGCATTGGTAAATGGATACTAATGACTGATATTAATTTCGTTAGCAGCACATCCACAATTGGAAATTGTGACAGTGGCAACAGCATCGACAGCATAATTTTCCGTTTCGTTTCGTTTTATCTTGGACGACGGTGGTGGCAGAATGGGGATCGAATCTCTGGCCAAATGGAATGATTTAATGATTTAAATGGGTGCCGGTGGAGCATGGGCTCACATCAATGGGCGAGAGGTTTTGACTGTTCCAGTTTTGCATCGATGCGATGGGTTGATGTTTTGTGGGAAATATTTGAATCGGTGATTTGTGGCCGGAAAGTTCAGCAAATGAAATTCATATTCAAAGTCACACGTTCGGAATGAGTCGAAGGCACTCGTCGAGCACTCAAGCTGTTATCAACAGTGGTCGATGCAAACACACTCATTCCATTCCGGTTGCCAATACAAATCCACTCAGTTCAACTAATTTTTCGTTATTAATCTCTAATGCCAGTTTGGCGATGGATGATCGTTCAGAAAACCATCTAATTTGATGCTCACAAGAACCGGGACGAGGACCGGGACGAGGACCGAGCTTAGCCAACCTCACCACAACCGGAATGGAACTGGATTATCTTTTCGATGGATTTTCTTGCCATACTCGACCATGCCATTTCGATAATAATAAGCAATTTATCGATTTCGCCTGACAACTAAACAACCATTCTATGGCACTTTTACCAATTCGAATATGCTTTTCGATTCATTGAATGATGTTACGAGCGAAATCTTGAAAATCTCTTTCCGTTATTCACTTGCTCATTTCCGTTTTTATTTTTATTTTCTCTTCTCATTGACTTTGGTTCATCTTGTTTTTGTTTTTGTTGTCAGTGCTCTCCGTTCGATATCGCTTTCTATTTCTCTTTTCGCAATAAATTTCATTGGACAATGTTTTCGGTTTTGGTCTGCAGCGAGACGAAGCGTTGCGAATTCGGATCCGAATGAAGATGCGAAATTATGCCAAACATTCTGTTTATGCAGAAGGTCATGCATTATTACGAAAATAGTTTTTCCGGTTCGGTTCGGTTCGCTTTGCGGATGGTATTGGAGGTGGTGGTGATTGGTGACGGTTGGTGGATGGCTTGCTATTTCAGTTACATCGAGATGGATTCGCCATTTGCCGTTGTTCCATTCCAATGTTGAATTTTTCGAAGGAATTTATCGACGCAAGATGATTTCTTGTCCAATTTAATTAACATAGAAATATCGAAATTATACGAAATGAGTTTAATTAAATTCCTTGGGTTTATCGAGAATGCTATGGCATTTGATGAGATGAGCTTAGCTGAGCTGAACGAAAACGAGATGAGATGCCACACCATTGAGTGTGACCATATGCGCCCGTGAGCAAAAGCCAAACAAAGAATTTGCGATGAGCAGATGGTGTCGACAGAAGGAAAACACACCGATCTCGTTCGATAAGAATCAAACAGGGCAAAGTAGAGCCAAAGCCTCCAACAGAAGACGCAATACCAAAATCAATTGACTCCAACCACAACACAGGCCGCTTAAGCCGGATTATTTCCAGAGTTCAATCAATATTCACATTGAGCTCAGAGATTGTTGTCACACAACGCTTCGTCGTTCCAATCGAAAAGTCGAACATGGAAAAATGCGAGATAAATCAAAAACACAAACTTTTAATGAAGTAAATATTTGGCGATAAGTTTAAAAAGAAAAAGCAACAACAGCAAAAACAACAACAAGTCAGAGCAAAAACAAGCACAAGCATACTTGGCTTTCGGTCGTATATCGAATAACCCGGACGAGGAAAAAAATGTGTCAATTCATATTCAAAAATGTCAGCCAAGGCTTTCAGTTGGCCACCATTCCCGGTTGCGTTCGGAACGTATGTGCGCAAATATTTATGGGAATAAGCCTTCTTTCTGCTTAACTTTCGTCGATGCGATTCATCCAAAAGCAAAATATTTATTAAGAAAACTTTTCCGGCGATGTTTTTCGGGTGACATGAGCACACATCACTTTGATGTTGTAGTTGGATGTCGAAGTCACGTTATTCGTGTCTTTTCTGTGTTGGAAATGAGAAAATTTATCATCGACTCGTTGCCGAATGACAGAAAACTAATAAACGATGTTTCTGCAAGGCAACCGTGTCTCGTTGAGACTGTTTGCCCGGATGATTTATTGCGGGAGTAAACGAATTAAAGACATCATGCAATCTCTGACGTTTTGGCTAAGTAGATTTTTCTATCGAGAATGCGGATTATCATTTTAAATAACATTTTCACACGTTTGATCGCATCACACGAGAGTCATCAGAGGAATCATCAATTAAGCACTATGTGAAATGCCATCCGACAATAGGAACCGAAGTGAAATCAAATATTTCCCTTTCATTGAAGGCGACACAACAAATTGCCATCCATCTGTGACAACATTAATAACTGGCGTGTGTGTTTCGGTCGGGTCGTTCGCCCGAGCCAATGGTTCAGGTGAGATGCACACATTGCCCGTGTCGACCTCACCCATATCACGGTTGTCATTCAACACGAGCCCACCCATCCAAACCAACCGCACACCCACTTTCCAGGCGAATCATTAATTTCGATTGAAAGTTTTCCTGAAAAAAAACCCTTCCGAGCCCTAAAATCGACCGACGGTTATCAAGCAACCACCGAACCAAGAAAAAATCGGGATGAAACGAAGCGATCACACAAAAGAAACGTCGAAGAGCACAAGCTAATATTGCTCACCTTCATGAAATACGTGATTTGTTAAATAATTGCTGCCGCTATTTATAAAGTTCAATTTTATGTAAAACGAATTTTCAGTCTGCCCTCATGCTGTCGAGCTTGAGCGGAACGTTTGGATGTGGCAGGAATCGCAGAGCCATTTCGCCGCAGCGCCGCAGCAATGCCAACACTGATGCGGATTTTCGCTGTGCATGCGAATGATAAAACCCCAATTTCTTTCTATTTTTCCTCTCTCCCTCTCTTTCTTTTCTTTTTGCTTCTTTTCCTTACGGAATCTCGTCACGTAATGAAAAGAGATTTTCTTTCAAATCCACATTTTGCGTTTTGTTTTCTTTTTGTTTCTGAAAAATGATGCATCGCACAAAGAGAGATGGTCCGAATGGCATGAAATATTATTTCGAATGTTTTACATATTGCGAACGTAGACTGCTTTATTGCCACGGCCATTTCTTCAGGCGAATTCTCATTTCCTTTCGCATTTGTGTCACATCACGGTCATGATTCAAACAGAGCGAAGGAATGTTTTTCGTGTATTTGTGTGTTTGTGTGTGTATGTGTGTGAGCTGGTTTTTTTTTCCTGTTCGTTTGAAAAATTCTCATTGAAATTCATTAACCGACTTTGCACTGCCGGAAATTCATGACCAACTCGACGTGGCGTGCTCTTTTGTAAAAAAGGAAATGAATATTCTCAAAATTGAAATGGAAAATTGAAAATTGAAATTGAAATGATTGGCTACTTGGGCTTTCGGCTCACAGCTGCTATTCGAATTGCATTCGTTTCGAATCAAAAGTCGATTGGATGCATCGATTTGAATCGATTGTCGCCTATCGTCGGTGCGCGCCAGTTCAATTTTTATCAGTCCGCTTACACATTCTAAGCTGGTGAATAAGCAAATAATATATTGAAAATGAAATACTATACCTTTCCAAGGATATATGAGCTTGGCATTTTGCCTTCACAAAGCATTAGCATCACAGTTGCCGTTCGGTGAGCGTTCTACAAAAGAGCTGATGACTTTATTATGGCAAACAGCTAGTGGAGATAAACAGCATTTGGTATTTACAATTTTCCTTCTTTTCCTTCTTCTTCGCCTTTGCTTCTTTAGTTGGTTCTTCTTGTGTCGACATGAAATTTACATTTGAATATCGTTGGAATATTGCGCAGTTAACTGAGATTATCACATACATTGTCATTACCTTTTACATATTCAACTGGATGAAATATGGCATAGCCGCTTAGCTTGGGCTGCGAGGCACTGAATCTCGAATGACTTATGGATCGCATTACCCCAAAGATGGCTAACACTCAACAAAATGCGGTCGAACAAAACAGAAAACAGCAGTTGAACTTTGGGATGTGCATCACGCATACTCGTATACTGACATACATACATAAAGACATACAAACACAAACATATAAACCCGTACACGAGGACACATCCTTGGAACAGGCTGATGTGAAAGGACAATCCTTCTGCCAAACGGATATTCCGAAATAGAATTTTAAAAAAACCCTGAACATCAAAGTTGAACTGAACGAGCTTAACGATCGGAGACAGGTCTGTTTCGAACAAATGTCATTCACATGATGCCGCTTCAAATCGCATTTACGTTCAAAGAGAGCAAAAGACTCTTTGAAATATTCAATTGAAGTGTGCGATGACATCAGTGTTGCAAATGGGATTTCCAGCAGTGCGTTGATGCTCAGCAATTCCAAATGGATCCCAAGCAAATGAGCTGTCGCGGCAACAATCGACTCTGCGAGTAATTACTTGAAAGCGACGAAGATTTAAAACAAGCCAAATGGAAAATTAATCAAATAATCCGATTAAATGTGTCACATTGCTTGAGAATGCTCGTCAATATGGCATATTGGCCATCATCATGAGACGCATTGGCGATGAAAGCGGATACGAAACGATCCTCTTGAGAATCTCATTAAACAAAATGTGAATTATGAGATTGGGCGAGTGAGTGGTGAGACCACAGAATGGGCTTCAAATGACGACAATAATAGCAGCTTTAATTATTCATTTGGGTTGCTTTCCGCATTCGCCATAAATTCTCGAGCATCATCCCTTCAAAAGAGCCCGTGCGTGTCAACCAAACAGTCATCGATACGGTATTTGATGCACGGCGGGAAGGGGAAGCATTTTGATGTGTGACCGAAATTCATGCGTCGATGATGGCGTATCGAGTCGATGCTCGTTTAATGACAACTGGTAATTAACGTGCGATCGTAAAAATTTTCCTCGAACGGAGTTTTTCCAAGCTTTACCGAACTTTAAAATCGATTTCGAGCAGATGCGCTCATAAAATTACTGTTTCAAACTCAGTGCCTTGCTAGTCGTCCTATTGACGGTTATTTTTCGTGCTTCTCAGATTTAATCAACTCTTCGTGATCCAATAAATCGAGTTAGAAATTTGTGATGAGTTAATTTTATGGATTTTTTCCATGGGTTTTTCCGTGAAGCAACGGAATTTGATGGCTTTGCAAGGTATGGGTATTAGTATGGGGTTCGTCGTGGAAACGGGTCCCGGGGAGAAAGAGAGACCCCATGAATTTCCATTCGGTCTCATTGGCTGGTTCCCGGGGAGAAAGAGAGACCCGATGAATTTCCATTCGGTCTCATTGGATGGTTCTTGAGGAATGGCTTTTCCAGGAACACAAGCGCCTTCCGGAAAAAGTCTACGATTTTGGAGCGAAGCCAATTTTGGCACTCGCTTCGCATGAATATTTGATTCAAATTATGCACCGTCGAAAGCAGAGACTGACAACCTAGATTAGAATGAAACAAACTTTGGTTTTTGGTATCGAATCATCGAATCACGCTTTACCATCATCTGCGATGAAAACTTTTTAAATAAATATCGATTAGGATTTTCCAAAAACTACAATCGGAATGAATAATTTCTGCCAGAACTGATTTTATGGGTAATTTTAATCGATAGTTATTTTAAGACTCAAACTTTCCCAACGACCACATCACCTGCTGGTTGTGTGAAGCTTGCGTGGCGAATGTCATGAACCGTTGATCAACGTAACGTTCTGTAACTTGGCTCTCGTTGTGATGAGTCATCTCAACCGTCAATTCCACGAGCTCGAAATCGAAGAGCTCATTGATTTCAAAACTTACTATGCGGTTTATGCTGCTGTGCATAAATGCCATGATTGTTTTTCATTCGAGAACAAGTGCATTTGTATTTGACATGCCAAGTGCTTATTGAAATAGAAAATTAGAACTCTCTCAACATTTTCGCCGTTTACAATAGAATTTGTTCGATTTTTTCCTCATTTCGTTCATTCGCGCCGTTGAATCGAACAATGCACTGCGCCAAATTCATAAATTGATTCGCAACCATTCCATTGCGGCGCACGGTAGTGGTCTGATTAGGAAAACGATTCTTGACTTGGATTTTTTTCAAGTCCAAAGGCACATCACTTCAACGGCTCGAATCCTTTTAGCTAAAAAAGGAGAGACATTCTATTGCGACTCATAAAATAAATGCATAAATAAAGGGAGCCCGCACGTGTAGCCTAACGACTCTCAAACAAATCATCTCGATGAATATTTGAAGAAGAAAATGATTTCCTTTGAGTTGAGCAACTGATGATCGTCTACGGTAATCAGTCTTTGAAATCAACTTTCGTAGTTTCTAAGTGAAATCTTGTAAGAAAAATCGTCGAATTGGTCAGTATGTGTTCGAAGTTTCAGCCGTCAACGACTGCCATCAATCATCAGTTCGAGGAACAATGAAAGTACTGGACTGGGTTCAATGGGTTATGAAACCCTTGGTCGATCCAGAACATGGTGCTCGGATCTTGCAATGGTACACAATTGGGTTTCTGATAGCGGTAATGGTCGCCATTATCGGCCGGGTACTCTTCATAGTGGAAGACATTGTCTATTGGAAAGAGCTCGGTGACGCATTCTTCATGATCGTTACTTGGCTAATGGGCACAGCGAAATGGCTCGCGTTCATCAGCAACAAACAGAGTATCCGTGAGATTTTCGACAATTTTCAAGTGATTGTTAACAGAAGTAAGTCGACCCGGATGCAAATTCAAATCATCATCATCAGCGCTATTCTTTTGGCTTGCAGAGACGCGAACCTCGGCCATTGCCTATTACGAACGATTCGATCGATTAAGCACGGGCTTATTGAAGAAAATCGGTGGGGTGCTACTTGCGATAATGGCAATCCTCCTCTTTGTTCCGTTCGTTTACCAGATAGCGCACCATTTTTGGGGAATCGATAGACCTGTTCATCCGCAAAGGTTCAGGTAGTTCATTACATAATATCCTGACCACAATCAATCTTTCAAAATATCTTTTTCTTGCAGGTTCCCTCACTGTGATCTGAATCAATCGCCAATTTCCGAGATTTTTCACTGTATTGTAGTTCTTGGTATCACGTGTGGTTTATATTCCGCTTTCACGGAACAGATCTTCTATGCAAGTGTCTGCTTTTACGTGGTCGCGTGCTTCAAAGACTTGCGAATGAGTTTGGAGCGGTTCGGGGAAATGTAAGTTCGGACGAGGTTCTCGGCTGCGACTTACAATTGTCATTTCAGGAAAACTTCGGTATCTTTGCGAGCTCTGTTGGATGTCATAGTTTTGCTGGAAAGAGTACTTCATGTCTGGAAACTCTTCGGAGACGTCATGAATATTGTCATATTCCTTGAATTCTCAATATCAACCAGTATTTTGGTGGGGTTTTCGTTGGTGAGTTGCGTGAATCATTCAACCGTTGTGTGCTATCATTTAATATTCCTTGTATTTCTGAAGAAAAAGGAATTGGAGGTTCATGCTGTCGTAGCGGCGTTGGTGTTTTTTGGGTTAACCATGTTCATTTATTGCGCGCTTGGTCAAATGGTCCTCAATCAGTGTGAGAAAGCCAGCGAGGAGCTTTACTGTACCAGTCGATGGTACGATTGGCCAAAGCACTTGCAACGCAATTTCCTGATAATCATGAAGCAAATGCAGCAGCCATTGTACATCAAAGCCATTGGAGCCAGCTCGTTGGAATGCTCGCTGGAAAACTATTCGAATGTAAGTTGACTCGAGCTGATTCCCGTTCGATGTCTGTCAATGGTTCTCTATCGTTCATTTTCAGTTACTCAAATTTTCCTATTCACTTCTGGCATTCATTAAGTCCTTCCGATAATTAGTTTGACCACAACAACTACTATCGAGGCGTTACTTTGATGGTTCAAACCCCTGCATGGTTGTTTGTTCAGCTTAGAAATTCAGGCTGTTCCATAATTTATGCCTAACGTAAATTTTAACTCATTTCCATTAAACCAAACCACAATCAAACAATACACAATAATTAAATGTTCAAGTTAATGGTGATTTCGATCCTTAACTAAACTCATCGACTATTGCAAAGAAAAATTGAATAAAATTACTGATGAGCTCGTGTTTCCTAATCACAGAATGAAAACAACGAATCGAATCAAGTTCCAATTATTATTTTCCCGGTCAGTCATCAATTGAACCTTCCACTATTACATAGCGTCTGAAATCAACCATCACCTGGAGGAACAATGAAAGTACTGGACTGGGTTCAATGGGTTATGAAACCCTTGGTCGATCCAGAACGTGGTGCTCGGATCTTAAAATGGTACACAATTGGGTTCCTGGTAGCGGTAGTCGCTGCCATTATCGGTCAAGTCTTCTTCATAGTGGAAGACATTGTCTATTGGACAGAGCTCGGTGACGCATTCTTCATGATCGTTACTTGACTAATGGGCACAGCGAAATGGCTCGCGTTCATCAGCAACAAACAGAGTATCCGTGACATTTTCGAAAATTTTCAACGGATTGTTGACGAAAGTAAATCGATGCTGGATGAAAAATCAGATCAACATCATCAGCGCTCTTCCCTTGGATTGCAGGGATACAAACTCCGGCCATGGCCCATTACGAAAGATTCGATCGATTAACCACGGACATATCGAAGAAAATTGGGTTGATTCTACTCTCGATGATGGCAATCATTCTCCTCGGTCCGTTCGCCCATCAAATTGGCCACTATTTTTGGGCAGAGAATATAATCAGGAAGCATCTACCACTGCACCGGTTTAGGTAGGTTTGATTAACTTTTCAAAAATCAAGTCGACAATTTTCCCTCTTGCTTCGTCAAAGATTCCCTTACCTCGACCTGAATCAATCGCCAATTTCCGAGATTTTTCATTGCGCCATAGTTCTTGGTATCACATTTGGTTTATATTCCGCTTTCACGGAACAGATTTTCTATGCTAGTGTCTGTTTGTACGTGGTAGCGTGCTTCAAAGACATGCGAATGAATTTGAAGCAATTCGGAGAAATGTAAGTTCGGATGAGGAAGAACGCGACTGAGTTGGTGAATGTCGTAACTTTACATTGCAGATTGCTTCAGATCTGGAAACTATTCGCTGAAGCCATAAATATTGTGATATTTCTAGAATTCTCGATATCAACTAGCATTTTGGTGGGGGTTTTGTTGGTGAGTTCCGAAAATCATTTGACTATCGTGTTTTCATTCAAAGTCGTTCATGTTAGAGGAAGCAGTTTGAGGTTCATGGTTTCGCATCAACTTTGTCGTATTTCGGGTTAACCATGTTCGTTTATTGCGCGCTTGGCCAAATGGTTCTCAATCAGTGTGCTAAAACCAGCGAGGAAATTTACACTTCCAGTCGATGGTACGAATGTCCAAAACAGACGCGAAAAAATTTGCTGATAATCATGAAGCAAATGCAGCAGCCATTGTACGTCAAAGCTTTTGGAGCCAGCTCGTTGGAATGCTCGCTGGAGAACTACTCAAATGTATGTTGCTTCGAACTGATTCCCGTTCGATGTCTGCCAATCAAAGTCTTCATCGTTCAATTTCAGTTACTCAAGTTTTCCTATTCAATTCTGGCTTTCTTAAAGTCCGTCAGAAGATTGATTTGACCGCAAGAACTACCTAGGATTTATTTTTGTTTTAAGTTCGCCACATGACTCTTGGTTCAGCTTAAAAATTGAAGCTGTTCTATCATTTATTCCTAAAGCGGATTATAATTCCCTTTCCAAAAATCAAACCACAATCAAAAAATGAACGAAAATAAAAGGTTCAAGTTGATGTTGCTTCGGAAACTTACTGTCGCTCGATGAATATTTCAAGGAAAAACTGTGTAAAGTTACTGATGGGCTCGTGTACGCTAATCACAGATTGAGTCAACATTCAAATTAACTCGTAGTTACAAGTTTTTTTCAAACGAAAACATTGCTGGTCTGATTTGGTCAGTAGCTGTTCGAAGCTTCAACCGTCGACGTTTCTAACAAATCATTACATCGAGGAGAAATGAAAGTGCTGAGATGGGTTCAATGGGTTATGAAACCTCTGACCGATCCAGAACGTGGTGCTTGGATCTAGAAATGGTTCACAATTGGGATCCAGGTAGCGGTATTTGCAGCTGTCATTGGTCAAGTATGCACTCTTTGCAGTCGAATCGAATGTCTGTTGGCAAGAGCTGGTTGACGCATCCATTTCGATCGTAACTTGTCTAATGGGCCCAGCGAAATGGCTCGTGTTCATCAGCAACAAACAGAACATCCGTGAGATTTTCGACAATTTTCAGATAATTGTTGACAAAAGTATGTTGTGTCCGAATGAAAAATTAAAGCTTTCTGATCTGATATTTCTGAAGGAAAGAGAGTTGGAGGTTCATGCTGTAGCGACGACTTTATCGTTTTTTGGATTGACCATGCTGTCTTACTGTGCACTTGCTCAAATGGTACTCAATCAGTATGGTAAAGCCAGCGAGGAACTTTACTGTTCCAGTAGATGGTACGATTGGCCAAAGCACTTGCAACGCAATTTCCTGATAATCATGAAGCAAATGCAGCAGCCATTGTACATCAAAGCTATCGGAGCCAGCTTGGAATGCTCACTGGACAACTACTCGAATGTAAGTCGTCTCGAGCTGCTTCCCGTTCGATGTCTGTCAATCGTTATCTATCGTTCATTTTCAGTTACTCAAATTTTCCTATTCACTTCTGACATTCATTCCGTCCGGTGATCGATTCAACATCAAGGACTATCGATGCGACTCTTTGAATTTAGGACCTTCGCAGCTTTAACTATAACATCTCAAAAACAGAATTTTCAGCTAGCTGCACGAACAAAGCAAATCATCAGCAGAGTTATTCACTTCAGCAGCTTGGCGAAAATTCATTTCAAAACATTGACGTCCGCCTCGTGAAATGCCATTAAGCGTTTGGAAGCAATCACTTGCAAACAAAACAACTTGTACTTCAAGTGACAGTCCCCAATATGCGTCAACGAAAAGGACCCAGCAAATGTCGCCTGCACTTGAATCCAGAATAAATATTCAAATTTCAATTCGCGATCAAACGAACGCCAACACCGCATGTAATGTCGAGAAAGCAATTTGTATCAGCTGTGAGCACGTCAACGGCAATTCATTCAGCCATTTCGCTTCACGGAGCTTTCTTCCGCAAGCCTTGCATTCGAACCTGGACGCCAAAAATAGCAGAAAAATCCCGTTTTTTCCTTCGAGTTCTCCCTCATTTTCCGTTTTGTTCTCATTTTTTTTTTTTGATTTTCCATTCAAAATCTCAAAAAAGACGACGTTTAATTTTATGTGTTCTTTATTTCCGATAAAAAGGGCGAGTTTTTTTTTACTTCCGCCCGAAACATAACATGCAATGTGAGAATATTTATGCAGGAAAGCATGTTGTTGTTGCCAATTTGACGTTCATGAGGCCATAAAACTGAGTGTGTATGTTTCATCATTTAAATGTCGGCGCATATAAATTCCCATAAATTTATCATCAACGATTTCGAAGGTATGTTTCGATTTCGATTTCGGCAGCGGCTTATGGGCGCTGTGCCCCGCCGACACCGTCGAGAGTATCATCAGTGTCAGCTAAATGGCATCCCGAATCGTGTCGTGCATCGCATTGCTGTTATTAACATCCGAATGAAGGATCGGGTGCTCCGGGAGTGGGTGGCAGCATCCGAGAACATCCAGGCGATTTGCATTGTAGAGCGGGCGGCACAATGCTTATCTTTTTTTAGGATTTTATTTCGGCATTTGGCACATGTTTACAAGCAATTTGCAGCCACAAGCCGCACATCAATCCGTGAAACAGATGGAAAAAATATCGACAAATAAACGATCATTCGTTGCGAACCAATGACCGAGTGGCTCCCGGCGAATGATGGCCTTCAAAATGCATCCAACCGGCACAGATCCCCATGGAGCTAACTGAGATTTGACGCTCGCTCGACGAAACGCCCATTTTCATCAAGTCGTTTTTCTTTCATCAATTTTCGATTGTCGAATTAAAAAGTAAATTTAATTTCGGATTTACTAACAATTTAATCTTCTTAAAATCGCTTTGTGATGCGCATCAACGTTCCGGAAGCGAAAACTGCCTTCGCACTCACTCCAAAGCACCTCCGCATTCATCAACCAGCCTCGAACGATGTTCGAGCGCTTTGGTAGAACGAAATCAAAATTTCACGAACAAAAACCGTTCTAATTATCAATGTATGAAAGCTTACGTTGGTGTTGATGTGTGCCGTATGGCATGAAATTGTTGTTGTTTTTGGTGTTTAGACAAAACAGTAACTTTTATGAAATATTTACATATTCGAAATTAGTTTAAGTTTTCCGCTCGTTCAAAGGTACGAAGACATGTGCCAACCATCCGCTTTGCTATCTTTCTTGCCTTCTTCTCGCATCTATCTTAATTCACAATTTCGCAGCACAGAATATATTCGATTCAAAATTTTTAAGAACTGAAAACTAATTAGGAAATTTCACCGAAATTATTAAACAAAATAAATATATAAACAAATTTAGCATTGAATTCAATTGAGTTTCTGGTTAAGACATCAAAGATCGTTGCGATTTATTTGGCTTTGGCGTTTTTGTCAGAGACGAAGCAAGAGTTGACAACAGTCTAACTGTGTGCGTCTGTGTGTATGTATGTATGTGATGTAAATGTGATGTAATACGGTAATATTCCCTTTCCCCAGACGACGAACGCATTGCAATCACAAATTGCGAATAATAAAATCACAAATTGGGGAATTCACGGCAGACAAAAAGAACAATCATCAAACGGCAAACAATGCTGAATGGCTCCATTGCTCGCATCTCCACCTGAACACGCGCCGCTCATTCACCAAACCACAATTCGCTAATCCTCCAAGTGAAAAATCATCTGAAATGAATTAAGTTTTCAGCAAGAATG